>JAYMTP010001770.1:0-22283 GCA_036897365.1 Geranium brycei
AAATGTAATTTGGGTGACTGTAAAATCGAGTTTTATATTTGAGTGTACTTATGTGAGAATGACGTATAGTTAGGTGTACTTATGTGTAATTACCCCATGCTCTAACGTAAGTGAATATTTAACGACTAGTGTACATAAAATGATAGGATCATGAATACGAAATACTAAGGACAAGTTGACTATTTTATTTATCGAGCGCTGACAAGGAATATGCATACCATTGTGCAAGTAAATTGTCATCATTTGTCAGAATTACCAACGCCACTTCTCAGTGTTGGAGTTGGCCTTGACTCATAACATCATTTACACTCTCAAGATTCATTACCTCTTGAGTACGTAATAAGCTCGACAATACTGAGATTAGAGCTTTATATGGGTGTCGAACTATAATCCTTAACCCTTGAATTATAGTGTTAACGAAGAGAGTTAAAATATAATTTTTAATATTTTAGGGGCCTAAAAAACATATTTTAAATTAAAGAAAGTTAAGTGAGAATAGCTATATTTTGAGAGAGGTAAGTGACATTTTTTCCGAATATTATCATCTTAATTATATAGCAAGAATTATGTTTTGACAAACACCTTCACAAATCATATGCAACAAATTGAAACTTACACTTTCAATTATATAAGACATATGTGGATAGTTTTTTGGTGACAGACAAAATTATTCCTTATTTGTAATTATAAATGAAGGAAGATACTATATTCATATCCATATTCTTATTTGTAATTATAAATGAAGGAAAAAACTATATTCATATCCATATTCTTTTCTCTATATTACTGTTTCTCTGACTATGAGAATATGATCATCGTAGATATTTGTTTACATGATTTGCAAATAGAATCAAAATTAAACTCAACTATACAAATAAAGGTTGGACCAATATACACCAATGCCATTATGTTTGGGTTCACAATTTTTCATGGTTGGAATTGTGATCACTACACCAATTATCTATTTGGATGACACAATCAATTTAACGTGTCACAATCAATATCAATGTTGATAGACTTAAAAACTGATTTCACAAGAAAACCATTTAAACATTCATTAGTATAATCTTTAATTTGAAGCTCAACTAAATAGGAATTAGAATTTTATCTTTTAATTCTTTTTGTTTAAAGAGAACACTGTACCACCTCATTAAGGTTTGAATATGATTCACAATTCCTATTGCGGGCACAATTACGTACTGGTGGGCAATATTGTACAAATATCTCCGACCTATTCGACTTGTCCTCAATTAATCTTTCGGTTGCTTCTCAATTAATCTCCAGACTAGTTCTCGATTAGTGTTTATAATTTCTGATTAATGAGTGACTAATTTTTGATTAACTCTTAAAAGATTCTCCGATTTACAACAATGCTAGTATGACTCATAAATTTAATTAAATTTTTTTTAAACAGAATCAATGATTGTAGTGCACATGCTAGTTAATGTATGCTAGCAAGTAGTCTATATTTTCATTTACTGTGCTAATTAATGAATATTTAAGGCTCTTGAATGTGATTATTCCGAGTTAGGTCTCCGTTTGGTGGTCGAATATAATCATATATTAATTAATAAACAAACAGTGGCAAGTTTCGGGCGTTGAAATGAGTAAATTCAACTCTGATGATGATAAATATGACTGTTTAATTTGAATCTTTGGTCTTATTAACAGAGTGCAACATTTGAGTTCAAACACGTTGTGCCCTTTTCTTTTCTCATACATCAAAGTGTTACAGATTTTATTTCGACTTATTTTCCAGAGCCAATATTATGAATATGAGATTTGTTTAATTAGAATATTATATAATTCTAAATTAAATCTTATTGCACGTGTTTTAATTTATCTAATTAAAATCGATAATCTCTCATACTAGTTGGGTTGTTTGAACATTTATTTCACAAGTTTTGATAATTCAAATAATATTTTTACAAGTAATTATTTTCTAATTAATAGATCATATTAAAGTGTCTTAAGTGATCATTTTAAGAAATGCTTTTTGAGTCACGTCTAGACTATAATATTTATAGTTGAAATTGGGAGACAAGCCAACCAACGCTAGAACAACGAGTGCGTGGCCTTAAATATTAAACTTAATTACATGGAGGATAAATTAAATACAAATCGTCTGAATCGATAGAATTTAAATATTTATTAGTAGAAACGGATAAACTTAATAGAAAGTAAGGTTAAATTAGTAGAACGTGATAGACTCGGTAAACACACAAAAATGACCGTGACAGCTCTTCAATACCATGGGACACGGTTCGTTTCCAAGACCGAGCATACAAAAAAGATCTTGAATATATATGTGTCACTTGGATCAGTTTATAGTTAAAGAACGAAGTGAACAACTGTGCCCATCTTTTTGGAATGCCTTGTGGACCACAAGAGTCCACACCCTCCTAAATTTATCCCAACCACCAATTTTTATATATATGTGACAAATTTTCCAAGTCAAATTTGTTGGTGACCATAGAATTTCCCAATAAATATCCAATCATGATATTTTAATATGATTAATGGCTGCTTTTGGATATTATCTCATGCCCTTTTAAGTATTTTTAATTTTTTAAAAGTCCTCAACTGTATATATTGTCTTTACATATATAGGGATCGTTGTGAATATATGTTTTAATAAATTGTTCACTTATTACATATAATCAACTATAATTTATTTTGATAAATATACATACCCAATACATATATAATACACTTACAAATAAGTGTCATGTATACTGTTTCTGAAAAATACGCACTCTGATGAATTAATATGTGATACCGTCTTATATAACAGAGAGAAATTCACCGAAACTATTTCAAAATTCATCGTAACAAAAAATCGCGAAATATATATATATATATATGAAACAATTGAGGCACAAGTTAGCTAAAATATGGACAAGATCTAACTCGTATCTCCTTAGGTGGGCTTGAGCTCTCGGAGACATATAGAAGACATTGCTGAATTTTGAGGGTCTAGAGAGAAAGGACAAGTTTGAGAACGACCCGTCGAGCTTCTTTCAAAGAACTGAAGAAGCCATCGAAAAAAATAAATTCAAACTTGCGTTCGTCTGTTTTGTGAAATGGTACGTGGCACATGTAAATTGATTATACATAAGTATTTGTCCAAAAAAATAATTATATCTCATAATAATTTATAATGAGTTAGACATTTGTGAAATATTTTTACTTGATAGTCATATTTGTAAGCTGATAATTCACTAAGATATTTACATGTAATTTTCTTAATTAGTGCATGCATCGTTTGTTTATTATGATAATAAACATATAATATTGCTTCAAATGAAATAGCATGAGACTATTTTCCATAGAAAATATTTCAGGTAATTTCCAAGTAAAATAATTAACGTAGGCCAAATTGACTGCATTCAATAATATTTTACGTAATATTATATCCAACTTTTTCCGACTAAAAAAACAACCTAAAAATTCTCGTATCCTCTTCAAGGAGCAGGTGAGTCTTAATAATTTCTACACACAAACACGAAATTAATTAACATGACGATCCAATATTTCAAAAAATATGTGCTCTCGTAGCTTCGAAAATCAAATCCCGATCGGTGTACGGTCAAGAACATGATATGAAATTTCAAGGAAATCAAATGTACGTAGTAGAAGAGCAAAGAAAACATGAAAAATGTTGCCAACTTGCGGCACAAGAAACCAAACACAAAGAGTAAGGGGTGATGTAAACACACACGGTTGTGTCGGCCCCATTGCTCCACTGGTCAGACCTTTCTACGTCACTCTTATAGTCCTATGGTTCCATAGTCAAATATAAATTATGCCCTTTTCCGTCCACAGAAATAATAAAACTATAAATATATTTTTTTCAATTCGAGCTTACTGGTTTTGCTCTCGACTCCGTCTGAGTCTGAAATCTCACTGTTTAGCGTACCATATATGAAAAACGTGAATCTGTTCACCAGCTCAAATAACGGTCCGGACCTTCGCCTATCGGCTCGACCTTTTAGATGGGTTGGTCTTCTGACATGGCAATCAGAGGCTGGTTCTGTTCTGGAAGTGACCTCCACGTGCCACTTGTTTCGAGCTTAACGCCCATGGATCAGGTGAGTGTCCGTGTTGTCCTTGTTGCAATTCACCCAAATCAAAAAGCCAGAGCTAGAGACACAATTTAATTATAATTATTAGTTTAGTGTTCAACACGAAAATGGAAAGTTTGGGTCAAATTACAAGCCTACGAAGTGCACTTTCACATTCGTGCCTCCAATGTGTACACTTGACTTTCTAAACCCAGCAACTTTTTTGACATTTCGTACGTACATGTTGATTTTAATTTTTCCACGAGTCCAACACCTCAAGCCACGCAGACCAAAAGTTACCAACATAAAGTGTTTATAAATAGAACCATCCAACACAAAGTTTTGAACTAACCCTCATCGAATCAAACCGGTTCAAACCCATAAATCATCCTCTCTCGATCGATCGATCGATTGATATCTCCGATATTTGATCTCTAAAAACGGAGACGCTTCATCGTTACTATGAAGTTTGGGAAGGAGTTCGTGGCTCAAATGGTCCCGGAGTGGCAAGAGGCTTACATGAACTACAACCACCTCAAGAAGCTCTTGAAAGAGATCCACGTCAAGACTCAGGCCGACAAGCCTCCGGCGAGCGCGCTCACGCGCCAGATCTCGCGTTATCGGGCCTTTAGCGGGCTTTTGATCCACAGGCACGAGGTCAGGCCGGTACACGATCGCCACCACGAGCCTCACGTGGAGGTTAATAATGTTAATCATCATGACATTGAGAGCCAGGCCATTTTGGTCCACATGAACCGGACCCCCTCGGAGAACTTCCGGTACCACACGACGTGCCTGACGCCGGAGGAGCACGAGATCGAGTTCTTCCGGAGTTTAGACGACGAGTTCAACAAGGTCGACAAGTTTTACCGGTCGAAGGTCGACGAGGTGATCCTCGAGGCCCAGGAGCTCAACAAGCAGATGGACGCCCTGATCGCCTTCAGGATCAAGGTCGAGAACCCGAATGTGTTCTTCGACCCGGAGGTCGAGATAGAGCGCCTGGCTTCCGACGTGGCGGCCTCTGCGGCCGCGCTCGCCGCCTCCACTCCCCATCTCGCCAGAGCATCAGCCAGCAGTAAGTACTTTTTTTCCAACTTTTTTACTGCTGGCTACGGTCTGTAACTTTTAGTTAAACTGGTATTCCGATATCAAAATATCAGCTTAACTAAAAGTTTTTTAGCTGTAGCTTCCGTAAGAACTTTCATTTTAACTTTTTATTGCTCGCTCTAGACTGGCACTTTTAGTTAAGCTGGTCTTCTAATATGAGAAGACCAGCTTGACTAAAATGTGTTTAACAAGTGTAATACATGTTTTTTTTGTATTGTAGGACGGGTTCATCACAGGCGAATGGAATCGATAGATGAAGCCGCGAGCGTCCATGGAAAGCCAGGAGGGTTGATGAGCGATGACACTGAGAACAGGTCGGGGAGCGAAAGGCGCGGCGGGGATGTTCCGGTGATCAGGACGCCCCCAATGGAGATTCTGAGCAATGTGAAACTCCAAGACCACCTCGAGTCTCCGCTGACCACCCTCAAAGCGTTCCTCAAGGTTCCGAAGAACACGGAGCTGAGCTTCACGACCGAGAACCTCAAGAGAGTCGAGGACAACCTCAAGATGGCCTTCGCCGAGTTTTACCGCAAGCTTTGTCTTCTCAAGAAATACAGGTAACTCATTAATGAATACTATGAAATTAGAGATATTAATTTGTTGAATCGGTCTTTATGATTTATGTGTTGCGTGTGTGCTAAGTTTTCCTCTTTTTCAAATGATTTTAATGGAGCAGTTTCTTGAACATTGAAGCATTTTCAAAGATCATGAAGAAGTACGACAAGGTATTTATATATATGTCGAAATCTTGATTTGGTCACAGCTTTGATAATTTACATGTTTCGAATATTCCTGAAAGAAATCCACATTTCTTGCAGATTACTTCAAGAGATGCAAGAAAATCTTACATGAAGATGGTGGATAAATCCTACCTCGGTAGCTCCGAAGATGTAAATATATTTTATACATAATAATCAACGAAATTAATAAATATGATTTAATCTAATTATTTTATTTATGCTGCCTTGTAATAATTGAGCAGGTGATAAAGATAATGGAGAGAGTTGAGGCCACATTTATTAAGCATTTTTCAAACTCAAATTGGAGTAAAGGCATGGGTGTCTTGAGACCCAAGACAAAGAGAGAGAAACATAGAATAACATTTACTATGGGTAAGATTTTTATTACTACATGTTAGCTGTCACATCACATGTGAGTTCAGATTTCGCATCAAATATAGTTTTTGGTGATAAACTAATACTAATATTATATGGGGAAAAATTGTAGGGATGTTTGCGGGTTGCGCGATCGCTTTGTTGTTTGCACTTATCCTCCTTGTTCGGGTTCGGAACATAATGAACCAGCCCGGAGCCTCCCAATACATGGAAACGATGTTTCCTCTTTACAGGTACACTGAGGTTTGAACTCAAGAACTTACTTAAACAGAAGGAAACGAACTCCCTATTATTTTGGACCAACAATTGTTTTTTTTTTGTCGCGCGCAGTTTGTTCGGATTCATAGTTCTGCACATGTTAATGTACGCATCAAACATATTTTTTTGGAGGAAATATAGAGTGAATTACTCGTTTATATTTGGATTCAAGCCTGGAACCGAGTTGGGTTATAGAGAGATGCTCATGTTGAGTTTTGGCCTTGCCGTAGCTGCATTAGCTTGTGTTCTTGGAAACCTTGACATGCAAATGGACCCGAGAACTAATGATTACAAAGCATTCACTGAGCTCCTTCCTCTCCTCTTAGTCATTGTAAGTCTTTATTAATTGCTCTCGAAACTACTAAAACTAACAAATATATGTCTTCAATAGAGCTTTTAGGTGGATCAGACTTTCACATGAATATGATACTTACTATTTGAAACCTAGAAATGGGCAAATGGGTACTTACCATTTTTTGTTGTGTAATGCAGGTTGTGATTCTTGTTATGTTATGTCCATTCAACATCATATACCGGTCGAGCCGGTTCTTCTTCCTCAAAACTCTGTTTCGAGCTCTGTTCGCGCCTTTCTTCAAGATCACGCTACCTGATTACATATTGGCGGATCAGTTGTGTAGCCAGGTGCAAGCCCTGAGGAGTCTTGAGTTCTACATTTGCTACTACGGCTGGGGAGACTACCGGCACCGGGAAAACACTTGCCGGAACCACAACTCCTTCAATGTCTTCTACTTCATTGTCGCCGGCCTCCCCTTTTGGCTCCGCTTCTGTCAGGTATCAGAGTTTGGTCTATCTCGATACTAGTAAAAACATCTTTGTTTTCCGTATTTGTTTGTGTTGGAATAGGCCTTGTTTCGAGGCTATGAACCCATTTGTACATGTCAGTATGATAGTCTCGTTGACCTGTCTGGAGTTCAGGGCAACTCCTCAAAAACTCAAAATATACAACGTTTGAGTTTTGGTTATTCGATCTAAGTCTTATTTTAGGGTTTGAGTGTGTAACCTGCCTAAACGACTTGGTGATTTTATTTTTCCGAAATCATCAATAAGAATTCTTCTTCTGTGCCCGTAAATTTGATGTTCTTGTGATTACTTTACTTTTAACTCAGCATAATTCAGCATATATATCTTTCTCGTTATAACGGTTTCTGTTTGAGTTTTGTATAGTGTATGAGAAGGTTGATTGAGGAGAAAGATGGGTTGCAAGCTTGGAATGCTTCAAAGTATTTTTTGGCAATAGTGGCGGTGTGTGCAAGAACAGCCTATGGACTAAACAAGGACAGTGTTGCTTGGAAAGTTGTGGCTTGGCTTCTCTTGATCGGTGTCGGAATCTTTGTCGCGTATTGGGATTTGGTGTACGATTGGGGTGTTCTCAACCGCAAATCCAAGAACCGTTGGTTGAGGGACAAGCTCCTGGTTCCTTACAAAAGCATCTACTACGTAGCCATTGTAAGTACCACATAACCAAGATATGGATATTAGATGTTTGAGTATGACCATATTATAGATGTTTCGGAGTCATCAGCTCGAGTTTTGAGATGGATAAAATTTTAACTTTATATTTTATAACTTTTGTGAATATGGATTCCCAAGGCATGTCCAAAGTTGGGCCTCTCAATCCGCAATTTAGGCCCTATAGATGGAACTACGGATATGTAGTCCATCTTTGTTGTCACTCGTGCAGAGATTCACACAATGTGACTGGCCTATATGGTGAGAATGACTAATACAATATCATAACCTTAAAATATCGAACTTGTGCCCCACAAGTCAAAATGTCAGGGTTTCACCGAAAGAATATCAGATCTCTGTCGTTTCTCAAGTTCTGATCAAGTTAATGGTTTTTATTATGAAGGTGGTGAATGTTGTATTGCGACTAGCTTGGGTGGAAACGGTGTTGGATCTTAACAAGTTCGCACTGCACAGCCAGGCCTACACTGCCATCGTTGCGAGTCTCGAGATCTTTCGCCGCGGAGTTTGGAACTTTTTCAGGTAAATAACTAACATATGTCTTGCCCCAAATTTTAGTTTTTTCGTGTGTTATGAACATTTGGTGTTTTTAGTATTGCCATTGCGATAAATTACTGAAACGTTCAGGTTGGAATATGAGCATTTGACGAACATAAGTAAGTTCAGGGCGTTCAAGTCTGTGCCTCTACCGTTCAACTATGATGTGGACGATAAAGATGAGAGTGTATGATTGAAGGTTATGAGAATAATGTATATGCAATAATGTGAAGAACATATATAGAGAGAGAAATGATGACTGATGACTCTGTTAGTGAATCGGGTGATCAAGTATAGGTTTCATTCCGCTTCTTTTATTCTTGTTTTTGTTGTTCTCTTTTGAATGTGATTTTGACTCACATCATGTATATAAAATAATGAAAAGTGACATGTCCCTTTAATATATTCCATGTTTTAAAGATTGAATGATTTGTGCAAATGAAAGATAAAATACACGCTTTATGGTTGGTAAGGAAATTTGTAAAGTAAATCAATCTAATTATTGAATCAAGTGTACTACTTGTTGAGTCTCTATGTGATAACCAAGTCCAACATTCAATGAGTACAAAATTTAAAAAAAAAATATTTCATACACATTAGACTCAAAATTAAAGTTTTAGGTCAATTATGGGCTTCAATGAGTATATGTCATGTGTGCTCTTCTCAAGTAAAACTCAAATCTCCCCAACATTCATAACGTTAATATGTTTCTTAACTCATGAATTACGGTTTGGTACATAACAGTTTACTACACTTAATTATAGTTGATTCACACTTTAATACTTCAACTTTTTCCCCTCTTTTTTAGTACTTAAACATCAGTTTCGAACATTTATGGTAATTGTGTTAATAAAAGCTTGAGATGACTAAACTACTCTTGTTTGGCGTTCAAAAGTATATCATTAAGACCTTTTTTCCTCCCCTCCTTTTCACGGTAGAGAGTGAGAGGTTAACAGCCCTTACCTCGCCAACAACCGAACCAGACCCACCTCACCTATGATTTGTGACCGACCTCCACAAAAAACCCAATAGATCAACAGTAGAGAGTGTCTAGCGGTCGTACCAAACCCAGCTTGCCAGCGACCAAACTGAACTCACCTAGCCTCTGATCTGTTATTGAGCTCCACAAAAAGCCTAGTGGATCTACAACTAATTTCTGACCTAACTCCACAAAATACCCCAATAACCAAAAACCTATAAAGCTCACTTTACAACTGTGGGAGCTTGCTGGAAAAGACAACCCAAAGGAGAAGAGAACTCAGTTGCCAAAGAAGACAACCATGTTCTTTTTTGATTTTTGGGTTTTTTTTTTTTACAGTCGGGAGTATTTTTGGTATTAAATTTAGTGAAATTATCACGTGTATGCATGCGACCCGTTTTTTTGGCCATTAATAATTCTAACATAAATATTAACGTTTGCCCTAAACTGATAGTTAGAGTACTAAAAGAAATAGTTAAGTCGTCAAATATCAAAGTGTGAAACATGCATAGTTAGGTGTATTAACTGTTTATGTTTTAGACTTTTTGTCCAAGTTTATATGAGTTAATTTCTAAGGTGTTCAGTCCCGATCAGGGTGGGGAGGGAACATAAGATAGTAAATTACTTATTATTATTTTTTAGGGAAGATAGTAAATTACTTAATCCATAAAATTTCGAACCCAGCAATTTTCTGGCCCATACAGAACCCTAGGCACATGTTAACTGGCTTCATGCCCTTCCTTGGGCCTTGAGGCCCTCCCTTGCTTCCTTTTGGGTTTAGGCCCATTTACCAAAACAGATCAGTGATCTTGATTACGAAATAAGATAGGCCCAAAACAAGAAACTCTATCTGTCTAGTTTACTAAAACTTGGATCAATTCATAATCACTATCCTTGATTAAGAAATGTGAGTACAAATATGATATTTATAGTTGTTTTAACGTTGAAGAAAGGTTTGATTGAAGTTTAGAGTTAAAAAAACATAAGTTAGTTGAGTGACGATGACATGAATAATTTTTAACTATAAATCGATCAATAAGAGGTCAGTTTCAACCTCCAAAGACCCATTCATATTATCAATTTCGTACCATATTTTGTCATGTTATTGTTCAACAGATTTAAGAATCATATTATATTTATCACAACCAAAAGAATATTCCGAAGCTCGTTTGTCGTCTAAACCATATTAACAAATTTGTTCATGAAGGGACACTACAACGGTTTTGAGCCTCACATTATTAGTGGATCAGACCTCGTTGTGCACATGGTGAAAAATGGTTAAAAGATAAATTTAGGAATATGACGTAATTGTAATTAGAAAAAAACAAATTTAAGAATTGCAATATTGCACTTGATTGTCTCTGGTGTACGTATAGATTTTGTTGCACTTCTAAACTCATGTGTACCTATATATTTTATTACATAGTTTAATTGTAAACTATTATTTTTACGAGTTGTTCACTTTCAAAACAAAATTTTAAGGTAATAATTGTGATAAATGATTACTTAATTATCAACTTCCCCATAAAAATTACTCACGTGAATTTTGCTCTATAAAATGTAATGATAAATAAATATCCTTATATTTATACTTATATACAAATTTTTGAATGAGTGGATCTAGATCAGACCGATTTTCAACAAGGATTATGTTATGTTCTGACTAGTTTTCCCATATGGCTTTGGCCTCTTCCACTCAACTGACGTGAACACAGACCCTAGTCATCCTCACTGAAGCCAGCACATCTTCAAACCCGTCCTCGTTTCCACTCGCATTTTGTTGATTTTGAGTTGATTAGAATACCAAACATGAATAGAAAATAATTACTCTTAATGAAAGCTCTTTGATGGAACAGATAAGAGTTGAATGCAGTTCTCATTGAAAAACAATCCAAACTGAGAGACAAGCATGCGATTGTTTAAATTTCATAACCGATTTTGAGTTGATTTCAGATTGAGAATACCAAGATCGAACATGAATAGAAATGGATTATCCTTGATGAAAGCTCTATAAGGAAACTGATTAAAGTTAAATGTATTTCTAGCTGGAAATCAGTCTGGACGAAATTGATTCGTTAAATTATATGTATATAAACACATACAAGAATACGTATACCAACACAAGTTCAGTCAAGTGGTAAAAAGCTCACACATATAATATGTTGCATAGAATGAATAAGGTTTGTCACATTTATTTTTTAAATAATTATTTTTGAAAATGTACGTATTTGAGATTACCCCTTAATTATTATAACAATTGGGGAGCAAGTTTCTTGTGGGGTATGTTTCCAAGAGAGATGGATTAGTGATAAGTTAGCTTTTAGTCATAAATATATATCAATCTTTCAAGGGTATGAAATGAGTTTGAGTTATTATTTTTCAAAGATTAATTATTTTGTAGTAGATCCATTCTTTAAGAGTGGTTGTTATAGAAGAGGGTGACAAATTTATCCATATATTTTATTTTCAAATTGTGCTATAATTCTCAAAGCCAACATTTTGTTGATTTTTTTTTAAATTCATTAAAAATTGTATTAATGGAGTAGTTGACAGACCGTTTCACTATCATTATGGCGGCTCTTTCTTGATATTGATATAAATACAACATAACATTTGTTTTTTTCTCTATCTTTCATTTAGTAAAGTCAATGGTATCATCTAACAAAAAACAATTAATTATTCTTCCCCAAAACTCACTTGAAACGATCAAATGATAGTTGGACAAAAACATTAGTGTGATATTAATATTGACATTACATTCATTATAATACATTGTATGTAGGAATAGAAAAGCAATGCAGCAACTTACAAATATTTATTAGTAAGGTTATGATTTGTACCCTAAAATAGTTGGATTGTTTTTGGCTTTACCATTAATTGTTATTATTGAGTATCCATATAATGAACTTTTTTATTAATTAATCTTTTGAATTAGAATGATGTCCAACTTACCTTAAAACCGTGTCTAGATATAAATCAGGTTATAGACAAGATTTTCTTAACAAATTAATATCTGTCTGAAACACTATTCATTTGAAAGTCCAAGTTAATGGGTATAAGCGTAGACGGTTATTTAAGTTGTTGAACATATTCACATCTTTCAAATGTGACATTTTAACAATATTAAAGACTCTGTTGTACAATTTTCATTAGAACATCATTGTGGGTTGTGCTGGCATGCAAGAAAGATCAGAAAACCATGTGGATTTAACCAAAGGGTCAACGAATGAGTGTGCAAAACAGTTTAGGTTTAATATGAAGGAAACAATTATATATAGAGAAGAAACCCGCTACAAACCAAATTTGGGTGTCTAAACGTCCGAATTGTAGAACATGTAGTGCAATGTTGTAGAACGTGATGGACCCGTAGAACCCTGAAGTGTGCATTGTAAAAGCTTGTTGACACGTGTCGCACGCTGAGACAACGCGCGCCAAGATCCGCACTGATCCAACGACTGTAGAACGTTCGGACGTTCTACAACCGTTTGTAGCCGAATGTGCCCCTATATATATATAGTGGGCAGGGTTGTTCGAAAAATTCCTTAACCTACCGTACTGAACCAGACCGACCTGTTTCGGAGAAATAAAAAATTGAACCGAATAGAACTTATTTATTTTTGTTCGGTCATAAACAAAACCAAATTTGATTAGGTTCAATTTCGATTCACAAAGATTGAACCTCCAGAAAATCAAACTGTGAACCGACCAATCTTATTATTTGAGTCATTCTAAATCATGAATCTTCAATGACGGAATAAAGTTCATAATCGTGCAAAATTCATGAAAATCAATTTGAATAAAATTAATCAAACTAAATAAACCAATCGGCTTTCAAACTGAACCATAATCCAACGGTTCTGATTTCAATTATGATTTTTTAAAGAACCAAAACGATGGGTTTGCTTTTCAACCGATTCGGTTCAAAACCAAATTGAGAATACCCGTAATCATTGGCTCAACTTATTAAAGAATCACATTAAACCCAAGATTTGGTAAACGTTACATTTTAAAATTTTCGTAATGTGTACATTAAGATGTTTCCGGTCAGTGTTCTCACTTGTCTCCTTGATAAAAGCCCAATTCTCCCAATAATTTATTTTCTATACGTAGAGTTTGACCATTAAAAATTGTTCAAGTACACTGTACACACCTCTGTCCATTTCTCTCCGGTCACTATATATAAACCCTCTCACAAATCTTGATTCCAAATTCAACCCATTTTCTTGAATCACATCAAGAATTGGGTCCAATCATGAAGTTCGGTAAAGAATTCGTGTCCCAAATGGTGCCGGAGTGGCAAGAAACGTACATGGACTACACCTTCCTCAAGAACCTGCTAAAAGACGTCCAACGCTACAAGCTCCGCAGGGGCGGGCCCGCCCCCGCCCCCGCGGGCCTGACCAGGAGGATCTCCCTGTACCGGGCCTTCAGCGGGCTCACGCAGAGGCGCGAAGGCCCGGGTTCTGGCCCGGGATCGCCCGACGTGGAGGCGCAGGCGATCCTGGTGAACGCGGTGACCCGCGACGGGTCGCCGGGATACGAGACGACGTTCCTGATGGCGGCGCAGGACGGCGGGGAGTACGAGCTGGTGTACTTCCGGCGGCTGGACGATGAGCTGAACAAGGTGGAGAGGTTTTACAGGGCGAAGGTGTCGGAGGTCGTGAAGGAGGCGGATATGCTGGACAAGCAGATGAATGCTCTGATCGCCTTTCGGATCAAGGTCGAGAACCCGCCGGAGGTTTTTGATCGGAGGGCTGAGATGACACGGCTCGCCTCTGATGTGGCGGATTCAGCCGCGGCCGTGTCGGCGTCTACTCCTGTTGGTGCTCGGAGATCTGCTAGCACAAAGCTCTCTGCAGCAAGCAGTAAGTTTGGCTCTGTTTCCCCTGTTTTTTTCATTTATATGGGTCGGCTCTGTTTCTCCCCTGTTTTTCTCTTGGGTATAGATTGCTCTGTTTTGGGAAACTGAATTCATACTCATTATGAAATTTTAAGCAGCACTCTAAAAAATGGTAGGCGACGTTCGGGCGAAGAGGGCATTTTGAAGAAAATAAATCGAATTAAAGTTTAATTGAACTGACGGGGGATGTTAGAACACCGATTTTAAGTGACTCAAGTTTTAACATGATACTAAAATATTAGGGTGTCA
Source organism: Geranium brycei (assembly GCA_036897365.1). Classification (NCBI taxonomy): domain Eukaryota; kingdom Viridiplantae; phylum Streptophyta; class Magnoliopsida; order Geraniales; family Geraniaceae; genus Geranium; species Geranium brycei. Next base: position 14,698 of record JAYMTP010001770.1, read on the forward strand.
AACTTTAACACTCGAATATGGGGCGGATTTTGTGATCATCTTCTCAGCCTCGAATTGATTGGGGATGTCAAGTCCTGTCAGATTTAGGGCTGGTTTTGTGATCTCATCCCAAGTGATCAAGAATACTATATTAACATTGTATTCAGACTATTTTGTATTTCTATAAATATGACAACATGACAATTTCGCAAATGTTAAAGCCTCGCGTCAAAACAATGTAGATCCGTTCACCGGGTTAACTATTAGTTATGAGTCTCCACTTATCAGCTTGAGTTTTTATGTTAGTTGACCTATTTACATTACATTGTGTGGGATAGTGGTTAGATTTGGGCTTGTCATATGCTTTTGACCCACAACCTATGATATACATGCAAATCCCGTACTTTGGTCCGCACGAGCGAGGAGGTGTTAGAGTCTCATATGGAAACGACGCGAGTCACTTCACCAGTTTAAAATAATAAAAAAGTAGGACATTCATCTATCAGCTCAAAATTGATCAGATCCAGATACTGAATCCCTGTCGGATTTGAGCGTGTTATTGCAGGCAGGTTTCAAATGGATGTGATTGAGGAAGGGCCAAGCATCCACGAGAGAAGCGATTCGATTGAAGAAGAAATGGAGGAAATCAAGAGCAGCAACAACAACAATGTCACTAAACAAAATGTTAAGATGAAGATACCGGTGGTGAGCGTTCCGGTAAGAATGGCTCCGTTGGAGGTACTAGGAAACGTGAAGATAGCCAATAATTTGGAGACTCCGAGGTCGACGATAAAGGGAGTCCTCAAGGTTCCGGGACACACGGAGCTCAACTTCACGAGGGACAACCTGAGGAGGGTCGAGGAACAGCTCAAGAAGGCCTTCGTTGAGTTCTATCAGAAGCTTCGCCTCCTCAAGAGCTTCAGCTTCCTTAACATCCTCGCATTTTCCAAGATCATGAAGAAATATGACAAGGTACGTCAAATGTATTATCTTAGCCAAAACCTAGGGTTATAACCAGAAAGATAAAAATAAGGAATGTACATATAGAATTGAGGGTAAATATAAATTCAAACCTAGGGTACATGAGATGAATTCTTATTGAGTGTGTAGGAATATAGCCACAAAATTAATTCGGTTAGGTTATATAAGTAGTATTTATGCTACTACAATCGAACTCTAATGAATAGGGGTGGTTGCGGTTTCAAACAAACCCTAACCGAACCCCTGTGTTTTCAATATATAGGAACCAAATCGGAACCATTACGCGAGATACAACTCGGTTTTGGGTCCAGTTTTGGGCGGTTCGGTTTCGATCCTACTCGAGTACTCGGTTGGAATCGATTAGTTTTTGATCTTGAATGCATTCGTGCTCAATTTATAGACCGAATTTGAGCCCGTTTGTAACCAAGAACATCAAATTTGTAGTTATATACAATACTAACGAAAACTAAATATTAAGATTAAATTGTTACTGAACGAGAGGTTAACACGTGGCGACACAAACCAGTTTGATTTTTGTTGGGTAATTGGCGGTTTTGAGTTTTTAGATCCAAAACTAAGTGGTTCTCTTAAATTCATACTCAAAACCAAACTAAATGGTTCTACGTCTTCTGGTGAGAGACGTTAACAAAACCATAAATATTTTCAGATACTTATCGAGTGGTGATAGATAGACCTACATTCATTTTTGACGTGAGACGTTAACGATGCCATAAATATTTGCAGATCACTGGTAGAAGTGCATCGAGAGCATACATGAGGACGGTGGACAACTCGTACGTCGGAAGCTCTGACGAGGTGACGAGGCTCATGGACAGAGTCGAAGCTACGTTCATCAAGCACTTCTCGAACTCGAACCGAGCCAAGGGAATGAACATATTGAGACCGCAAGCGAGGAGGGAGAGGCATAGAACTTCATTCTCTGTTGGTACGCAATGTTGCTCCGTTTTTTGTAGTAAAATCCTACCAATCAATCATTACATCAGATTCAAACATGTTCCTCCGCAGGTTACCTTGCCGGATGCGCATCGGCTCTTCTTGTCGGGCTCATCTACGTCGTGCGTGTCCGAAAACTCTCAACTTTAGAGAATGCAACAGTGTACATGGACACTATGTTTCCGCTTTACAGGTAAATATGGTTTATTAGTTTTAAACATTAATTTGCGATCGACAAGCCAACGACCCATTTGTTGTTACACTTGCACAATCTCATATGTTGATCGAAATCTAACACAAACAAAAACTAAAAACCCGAAACTAAGAATATGATCAGAAACTATGAGTTCAAGTGTTTGACCAGTTCTACAAACTTTTGCGTGTGCAGCTTATTTGGGTTCATTGTGCTGCACTTGCTTATGTATGGAATCAACATATTCTACTGGAGACGGTACAGAGTGAACTACGCCTTCATATTTGGGTTCAAGCAAGGAACAGAGTTGGGTTACAGACAAGTGTTTCTGGTTGGTTTTGGTATTGCAGTTTTGGCTCTCCTCTGCGTTCTTTCCAATCTCGACATGCAGATTGACCCCAGAACTCAAGATTATGGGGCTTTCACCGAACTCCTCCCCCTCTACCTCATCATGGTAAGCAATTTCAATTTCTTGACCAACCCGTCTCACAGTCGAGACGAGATCACAAAATCCGCCCAACCCGCCTCATTGTCATCTTTATACGGAGGCCAAATACTCTTAACTTGACGGGGAAATGATATTTTCAATCAGATAGGGTAGAGGACGGGAATCACTAAATCCTGCCCGAACCCGCCAAGGTGTCATCCCTACAAGGACTCGATATTCCCGATTTGACGGGGTAGGAAACATGATCACTGAATCCAGACCGATGTTGTCTCGTTGTCATCCCAATACAGAGGCAAAATGCCCCCAAACCCAACAGATACCCAGGATTCCTGATTTGACATGACAGGAGATGGGAATCACTGAATCCACCCGAACATGCCATGTTGCCATACGTACGAGACACAATGCCCAAAGTCGATGGGAATCCAATATTCCCAATCTGACATAATGGGGAATGGGACTCACTAAACCCGCCCCGTTACCATCCTCACTAGGACTCGATATTTCCGATGTGACATGGTAAGATACGGGATCACCGGAACCCTATAAAGAGGCAAAATACTCTATATCCGACGATGGCTCGGTATTCTTGATATGACCCTACAGAGACAAAGTAGCTCATACCTGACAGAAACTCGACATTCCCAATTTGACGGGATAGGATACAGGAAGCACCGAACCAGCCTTGTTACCAACTTTACTGATTAGATGTTGAGAGTTTCGTGTGCACTGAGTCGAAATGATCAAATTGGTGTTTGTTTCTCTTGCAGTTCATATTCATAATCTTGGTGTTGCCATTCAACGTGCTCTACAAAGCGGCCCGATACTTCTTCCTGACATGCGTGCTCCACTGCATATGCGCGCCTCTCTACAAGGTTACGCTCCCTGACTTCTTCCTGGGGGATCAACTGACGAGCCAAGTGCAAGCCTTCCGGAGTGTTGAAACCTACATCTGCTACTACATCTGGGGGGATTTCAGGCACAGAGTCAACAAATGTGATAAGAGCGAGGTTTACAACACATTCTACTTCATCGTCGCGGTGATTCCGTACATGGTTCGCCTCCTGCAATGCGTCAGGAGAGTGTGGGAGGAGAAGAGCGTGGAGCAGGCCTGGAACGGGCTGAAATACTTCCTGACGATAGTAGCGGTGTGCTTGAGGACTGCCGTTCACGTCCAAGGAGGAATTGGTTGGCAGGTAGTCGCTGGAATCGTGTCCGCCGTTGCGGCGACGTACTGCACCTGGTGGGACTTTGTACATGACTGGGGCGTTCTAAATCGGACTTCCAAGAACCGGTGGTTGAGGGACAAACTCCTTGTCCCCCACAAGAAAGTCTACTACATTGCCATGGTAAAGATCAACATCACTGTATAATTTTCTGTTGTCTCGTTCTAACAAAACACTAGACGCTAGCCGGACAGATATGATCTCTGAAAAATGCTAGACTTCGAACCGGCTCGAGCCGAATACGTTTTATTCTGTAACCAAGCCAAATCTCGATAAAACTAGGCTCGTTTACACTTACGGTCTGGGGGCAGGGTTGGAGTCTTAGAGACGGTATCTTTACTTGCAGGTTGCAAATGTGGTGTTGAGATTCGCATGGTTGCAGACAGTGGTGGGCATCAAATTTTCCTTCCACCCGCAAGCGGTGAGCACCACCGTGGCTTGTCTGGAGATCATTCGTCGTGGCATCTGGAACTTCTTCAGGTAAGGAAGAAACTCAGGTTGTCGGAAAATGACACAACATTTTGTTTTCAAATGGTGTCTTGATAGAAACATTCTTGGTATCTGACAGATTGGAGAATGAGCATTTGAACAACATAGGCAAGTACCGAGCATTCAAGTCCGTACCTCTCCCATTCAGCTACGATGAAGACGAGGACAAAGACGAATAGAATAGCCTCAGCTACAGGTCTCAGTGTGGTTCCAAGTTCAAAAAGTCTCTTGAGAGAACTTCTTGTGTAGTTTATTTTTGGATTATGGGATAAATAATAAAGATAATTTCACTTTCCTACACTTAACTATGCCTTTCTCAGTCAACTATTCTATAGCTAACTACATTTCATTAGTTTATTTTATTTATAATCATTATAAAAATGACCAAAATATCCCTATATATATCTCATATTTTCAAACTTTTGACATTGATATGCAGGGGTAGTTTCATCATTTCATAATGAAAATTAAACATATGTCAGCTTTAATTCTACTGAAAAAGAGGTGTAGTCAAATGTAGCAAAGTGAGATTATCTCTATATAATACTATTAACTGGTTTATAATCAATGATCAACGTTTAACAGGCGATGATGATTTTCAAATATGACAGACACATTATGGCAAAAACTGAAGAGAATTGTTTAACTGAAGTATCATAAAACATGCTTGATGAAAACACGAAAACGAAAGTAAATTAGTCAAACCTATATGGTCTCGAGCGCCTGGAGGATATCATCCTTCAAGTCGTCAAAGTCCTCAACTCCAAAGCTGAATCGGACCAGGTTGTCCTTGATCCCGTATTTGGCCCTCTCCAACTGGCTAAGATCCCTGGTTAATTACAAGCACAACGAAACCATATTCTCAATTCAATTGAACTTCAGATTTCAAATGACGATTTGAGGGAGTGAAGGGGCGTGTGAATACCAGTATGACATTATCGGGGGCTGATCCACGATGCTTTCGCAACCTCCAAAGGAAGGAGCTATATAAGGAATTTTTAAGGCGTCGATGAACTTTGCTGTAGCCAGGAGGTCTCCATCAATCTGTAAAGTAAACAACAAAGCATCGAGAATGGGTAAATTGCCGAAAATATTGGCTGATGTTAATGTTATATGGAATCAAGCAGTGAGCACGTTACACACCTCAAAACTAACTACACCACCGAAACCAGTCATTTGTCGCTTGGCAATATGATGCTCGGGGTGATTAACGAGACCTGGATAGTAGACGTGTGTAACCTGCAAGACCGAAGTATCAGTTTCCCCGAGGCATACGGGAAATGCAAACAAATGCTGAAAAGTAACTCACTATCCTACTTAAAATAGTTTAATTTCCAACAGAAAACTAAACGAAGAAGAAACCTCCATGGTTGTTATGAGATTTTTTGTTCTTTAGAGCAATGCTATTTGCACAGAACACAAGGAAAAGAAGTCAATCAACGAATTTCAATTTTAGCTGTCTGTTGCCGCTTTAACATTATCCGATATTGTTTATTATTACAGGCCAAAGAACTTAACATACGATCGTATATTATATCCTCTTCTTGACTTCCAAGGGGACATTAATATGCTAAAAAGTTGGAAGAAATTGATATTAAGGACTGCAATAATGGATCTTTTGGGTTTCAAGTTGAGTTTGTTTAAGAACTTGAATGGGGAGCTTCCTAAAGATGAGAAACAAACAACATGACAAAGCCACAACATTACATTCAACATAAAAACCTTCTGGAAATAAAGAATAGAGAAAAAAAGCGAATCATACCTTGGGGTGTGCCTCTAAAACATGGGCCATCCTCAATCCTGTTATGTTTTGCTGCTGTACACGAAGATGCAGTGTTTTCATGCCTCGAATGATCAGATATGCGGCATTCTGATAAGCCATAAAGAATGGCCTCAGCTCAAATAGCATAACATTTCCAATTGTGAGCAAAATAATAATGCATCATTGCCAGTCATGTTACTGATTTGCAGATAAAGCAACAACTCAATATGTTCACAATTCACAATTACCCAATAATCACAAACTTACTGGATTCAGAGCACCACCCAGAATGTGATGCATTTTACGAAGTGGAGCGAGTAGCTTCTCAGAACCACTGATGCAACCACCAAGAACCTGTAATAGTGATAATCCTTATTTGTTATACAGCTAGCAATTAAAACTATAAAGTACCAGTTAAGGCTTCAACTAAATTATTCAACCACAAAATACTTACATCATTGTGACCTGCAATATACTTTGTCATAGAATGCAAAACTAGATCAGCACCAAGCGCAAGGGCCTTTTGGTTCAAAGGTGTAGCAAATGTTCCATCAACACAGACCAGTGCTCCCTTGCTGTGGCAAAGCTTCGATACCAACTCAATGTCAACGCAACGGAGAAATGGATTGGTTGGTGATTCAGTAAAGAAAAGGCTAACCTGCAGCAAACACTCATTACCCAGTCAAGTTGTGTATTCATTTCAGTAAAGATTGAAACCCATAGTAACAAATTGAGGATCAAATAGGCAAAAGATTTACCGACATTATTTTCATCCACGGCAGATCTCAAAGAATCTATATCAGCAGGATCAATGACAGTGGCCTATACAAAGTCACGATAAAAGTTTGTGGTTAAAGGTGAGATAAAGAAATTAATGAAAAACGAAAATCAAACCCATCGCCTAGAAAAGACTGAACATGAAATAATGTAATCATCAAAAGATTATGCAACAATTCATTGGGATGCAACTTGGCATTTTCAGTGGATCGCACGTAAAAGAACGAAATAATAAAAGAATGCTATCTTTAGCCACCCGAATGCACCCAATTACCGTGCTAATACAAAAGCAGTAGATACAGAGTAGTTTGGACAGAACAAAGAAGCACTCACCTTGATTCCCATCTTGGGGAGGACAGTTTCAATGAAAATCCTAGTCTTCCTGTAGCAATCCGTAGTCGTCACTATATGCCCACCAGCCGGAACCAGTGCAAGAAACATAACAATACTAACACACATCCCAGATGCAGTTATCATAGTCGACTCAGCCCCCTCTAGTGCACTGCTCAACACACAAAACATTGAATCCAAAATCTGACTCTTGATATATAGAACTTAAAACTCGCATACACACTTGAAAATGAGGAACAAACAAACCTTATCTTCTCCTCTGCAACCACTGTTGTTGGATTTCCATAGCGCCCATACTCAAAACTTGCATGACGCCCCTCCTACAAGCAACACCCAACAATATCAGACAAACTGATGCGGTCGCATCAAATGTACGTTTATGATATCTATTACCCCCATTCTAGGTGTTATTTCACCCTTGATGTG
>JAYMTP010001771.1:0-22267 GCA_036897365.1 Geranium brycei
GACAGCCACGCGGTGAGGCGCGGACTTGGAGTGACTGAAATCGACCCATCTGGCGGAGACTCTCTGTCTGCACCGCAACACCAGAGGATAGGCGGCGAAGGAGGTTTTGGACAGAGGAGCGAGCTTCAATATAGCGGACGGTGACGCGCTGCAAGTAGCCATTTTTGAGCGGAGAAAGAGCTTTCTTCTTTATCTATTCAGTTTTTGAATTATCCAATTTTATTTTAGAAGAAGATAAGAGTTTGTTTTGGCCTCTGAAACTCTTGTACACACCATTTTCTGCTGTCTGCAACACAACGACACTCACCCACCATTTTTATTTACTCCGACTTAATTGGAATATTTAAAATATTTATTCTGTAATTGTATTATAAATAAATAATAATTTTCTTCACTTTCTTTTAATCAAATTTTTTTCTTCACTTGTTAAAAAATGGTTGAAATTAATTTATCAACGGCCGGAGTAAATAAGGTTTTTGTGACACTGATCCTACGAAGTGGCTCTAGATTATGAGCAAACGAACAATTTTAATTTTGACATGGTTAAGGACTTGTTGCTACTGATCTGAGCCCAAGCCCATATACTTGGGCCCATTATTTTCATGTTTCTCTTACTCTCTTGTCCTTACTTTTTCGTTGTTCGAACCAATTTGTGTGAATGAATTCACAATCCTTGTATCTCTCTAGTGCTGTTATGATAAAATCAAGCATGGTTTGGTTGGCTTTGTTAAAGTGAACTAAAATTGACAACTTGAGTTGATTGTATGTAAATTAGTAATCATCAGGATTCAGGAGCATTGCTTGATATTTAGGTTACTTGGTCGAGCTTGTATCTATGTGAGTGTTATCAGGGAATCACATTGGTAGGATTGTGCACATGATTTGTTTTTTTTTAGTCCCCTATACAAAGAGAACCATAATGTCATTAGTTTTGCTGTTTCTGCAGCAAAAAATCTAGACTTGTGCTATGCTTTTCCTTATGTGACTATGGTATTCACCTAGTAACTTATTATACATGTTTCTCTCCTTGATTTGATGATAACAGGAACTGAGCAAACGAGATAAAAGCCGCCACTGCTGCAAACAAAGAAGGTGGTCAACTAAGTATCTTTAAGCCGGCACCAGAATCTTCCAACAAGAAATAGAGCGCAGATGCTGGAGAGATCACTAGTGTGCTTGAAAATGTAGCTGAAGTCGACACCTATTATCAAAATCACACCTGTGATGTCCTTTTTGCCTCACCTTTTATTCTTGATCTTGTGTTTTTATTTCTACTCCTTGTGAGTAGTGTGGCATGTAGGGTATAGAGAGCATTTGGGGCCAAAGTCATTGAATGAAATGAGATATACCTTAATAGTAATACAGTTCTTGAGATGCCCATCTTATTGTAACTATGAATGATGTCAACCTTTGAATTTATTTTGTAGCGATAAATGATAATTATATATGACTGCACCTAATTTGGCAATATTTTACAATCTAATTCTAAAACATTTATTTTAGCTAACCTAAGTAAGTTTTATATTTTTTTTCGTGTGTAACTGTTCATGTAACTTTCTACAAGATACTGGTGGACAAGCTTTCGCCGTTCCTACTTTATAAAACCAATTCACAATCATGGAGAAAGTAAAAGTAATAATAGAGCTAAACCAATTAAAGCGTGCAAGAAACAGGAAGAAGAAAATAAGTTTCTCAGAGCAAGAACAATGAACTAAAGGTACACTGCACATTATGACAAGTAAACTTGTTTAAATGGGGTTTCTTATTATTCACTTCTGTAGTTTTATGTCCAAAGGCCAAATGATGACAGCCTGAACCACAATGATAGAATCATGTCCTCTATTACAAACACTAGCACAAACCAGAATATGATCGTGTGAAGCTTGTATGGGGGGCTTTAAATGCTCCATCGTAACCGCTACAAAATACCAGCTCCTATTGGATAGGTAGGTATGTTTCACCCGTCTTTTTACACACGTATATGAAGTGGGATTCGGGATCTTCCAAAACATAGTTTGGAGGAAGCAACCCTTTTTCAGTGGTTGGAATAGGTTCCAAATATGACTTTGTTGATGATGTACCACCTTCAGGCTTATTAAATCCAGGTCTAGCTGCAACAAGCATAAAGAGAGTTTATTACATGGAAATTATTACTTGAGAAAAAAGAAAAGAAAATTGGTTAATTTAAAATAAATAAGTTGCTAAAAAGTCACCATACAGAAACTAAAGCCAAGATCCAGGTATTCCAAATTGTACTCTTTTCGAATACACAGCTGACACGTGCTATGGGATGAACAAAGATAATGTACTTCGGCTAAAGTTGCCACAGTTCATTATATTCATTTACTATCGATAACAGGCACATCACATATGTACAAAAAGAGGTCACCGTTACATCCCATTCCATTCATTCACTACAAAAGTGAACTCAGAAACCTATCCTAACATTGAACTTCTGATTTCCTTGTTTTGATGAATTACAATTAGGTTGGAGCTAAATTTATCATTATGTGCAACAAACGTATGTCCAAAACTGTCCACCTAAAGTCTTCTGCTAAAAGTTTTCCAATGAAAATACTAGGATCACAAGATGCAAAGCCACATTTTGAACACCAACCAGTAGTTTCTAACCATTTATATGGACTTGGCATATGTTTCATGTTCCCATTTTCTAGAGTTCTTTTTGTCTAATGAACCCTCTTCCCCATCACTCTACTAACTCCCCTTCCAACCCCAGTAAAAAAAACATATCACCGTTTTCAAAATATGCAAGTGTGGTCGACAATAGTAGTTAAGATAAATAGGAAAATTGCAAGCAACATATTGTTGACAACACTAACCCCATCAGCGAGAAAATCTTCATTGGAAACATGAACAATGCAGCTTATTTATAGCTGTTGTCATGAATAATTGGAAAACAAGTAGGCAATGGATGAAAAACATCAGAAAATTCTCTTAAATCTGAACCTCAGGGTCTTTGATGATAAATAATAAAAAATTGGAGGCACGCATATAGGGAGTACATTAATGCCAAGGAAAACTTACGAATAATGTACAATGAAATCTTCCAACTGTATAGCAGTGGGTTCAAATGAGGCATCCTCACCGTAGGGTCACCATAAGTTATCTGGAATTAGCAAATAAGTGTCATTCATTTGAACTACAGGACAAAAATCACAAAGTAGAGTATTTGCTTGGCCATATGAATAGTTAGTTACCAACATATAGACACCTCCTGGCTTAAGAAGCCTACACGGAAAAACTAAATATAGTTAACAGAAATATCGCAGCTAAAGGAGAAAGAGGGGTAAAAAAGAGATATACACACTTTGTAAACTAACATAATTAAACATTAAATTTTCATTACAAAACCAAATCACAAATTGAGAAATGATTGTCACCAGTTTTCAACCTGCTTACTTCTCCCAGCATTTGACTAGCGCTAAGTGGAGCAGCAGTGCCACACTGAAATTATACGAACAAAAAAAATTAGTGTGTGCTTATATCATGAAGTAAGAGGATGTTTTGAGAGTTTGATCGGCAACATACCAGCAAAGAATCAAGAGTTCCTGTATTAAAAAATCAGCATCCAGAAGTGCATATTCAGAAAAACAAAGTATCATCAACACAAAAAAGCACCAAATGTGGAGGTCAATAAGTTTTCTCAAACTATAGTAGTATTGTAATGGACCATACCTTTATCAATAACAGTGTCAAAGGAATCGTCTGGGAACAAGCTCATATCTCTAACATCCATTTGCATGTCTATTGAGGTTCATTTAGGAACATCAACCAATCAAAATGCTACTTTAAGGAAAGAAATTTGGGATCTTATGATAGAAACAAATGTAATTGTTTTCTACTAAACATCCAACAGGATACATTTCAGTTGCGGTATGCACTCATATTTTCTTCTCATCATCTCGATGGCCACAGATGAGATGTCTATGTTTGTTATGTCTTCATATCCATCCTTGACCATATCCTCCGATATAACTACAAAGTAAAAAACAGTTCTTCCATCAGAAGAATTTAGGCATATGATGGATACGTACAGTTCTTCCATGGATTGTTTGACAAGTTCAAAACACAGAATCAAGAAAATAGGATGGTTAAAGCGATGAAAATAATGAAAATCGTTCAGGAACAATCAGCACCTTCTTATAGGATACAACATCCATAAAAACAATGAGAACCACGGGTCCATAAGTAGTCTTCATACTGAAGTTTAAATTAAATGTTTGAGCATAGATTTTGAACACAATTTCGTACAGAACGGGCGTTCTCAAGAAGCTATGCAGTTCACACTGGCTTAATAGTATGACTTTACCAACAACTTCATTTTTGCATGCATCACACTCTGAAAAATGCCTTCCATCCCTCAGACTACATGATGCTTCTGTACCATCATTTCAAAGGGGAAAAAATGTCTCCCCAACTACATATGAGGATCAATCAAGCATAAATTTCCCCTTAATCCAAATCCCAAATAATAGAGAGTTGTAAAATACATAAATTTCAAATCTACTGACCAGGCAAGGTAAATCTAAACAATAAAACCAGAGGAAGATCCTAGTTTTTGTTTGGCAAGCCAGAAACCAATGGAAAATAGTAAAAAGTCATAAACTTCAAGTCAGTACAGTCCTTGCGGACGAGACCCACCAACAAATTCAACATACCCATCAAAATTTCCTTCTCGTTCCCAACAAAAGAAAACACACCAAGCACCAAAGTTGCACTTTGAATCAGCAAATCGTTGAAAATTCGATCATGGTATCGAAGACCCAACAAAAAGAAGATGCAATTGATGAAGACAGAAACCAATGGAAAATAGTAAGAAGTCATAAACTTCAAGTAAGTACAATCCTTACGGACGAGACCCACCAACAAATTCAACATACCCGCCAAAAAACTCAACCTACATCAGCAAATCTTTTGAAAATTCCATGATGGTATCGAAGACCCAACAAAAAGAAGATGCAATTGATGAATTACCCAGAAAAAAAAAGGGATGGGAATCGAATTACCGGCATTGCCACAGCCGACCATGAGGATGCGAGAGGAGGTGGGGACGTATTTGCGGACGAAGGGGCGGAGAGAGGAGTAGCGCTGGTACCAGTCGAAGGAGCCTCCCTCCTGGATGTAGCGAGCGTCCCAGTAGAGTGCGTCGCCGTAGTTGTAGCTGTTGCAGCTCGCCACATCCCTCAGCATCGAGACCTTCTTCTCCGTGGGTCTGCTGAGCAGCTTGGGCTGGTGGCTCTGGTTGTGGTTGATAGAAATTGGGAGAGAGGTCGGTTTTTTTTTTACTTTCTTTTTGGGTGTATCGGAGTTTGGTAGAGGCTTTGGTTGGTTAGAGAGTGGTTCGGTTTCTGGTGTGGAAGTGAACACCACAACAAGTTACATTTTGGATAACTACCCTTAGAATGACAATTTCTTGTAATTACACTTTCAAGTTTTTTACACCGTCAATACTTTAAAATTGCATTTTTTTCACTCACTTTTTTAGTTTTTTCTATTAGATTTTCTTAACTCTATTCAAAATGAATTTATTTTTATTTTTAATTTTGTTAAAAAAACAAAAATATCCTCAAATCCTACTGTTTTAACTCTTCTCCCTCCCTCTCTCTCATCTCCTCTCTCTCTCTCCTCTCAAGACAGATAGGAGACCGCCAACCAGGTAGAACCTCAAATGTTGGAGTGAAACTAAATTCACAAGAAATGATTGATTCCTCTTTCTCCCCCAAAAAAAAGGCATAATCAAAAGTCAATAGTGATAAAGGACTTTGATTCACACCAATCTTTTTAACAAAAAAGATTAAACCAGGTTTTGGGATCGATTGGGTCTATGGGTGTTGAACCGGTTGTTCCGGATTGGGTTACGACGAGGCCGATTTGTGGTGGTGTTGGGAAGGTGAAAATTGGACAAGAATGGGAGCTAATTCAATTTTATGTTTTCATGAATTTAGAGGTACTAGCTGGTCGGGGGTCTCTTTGTCGTCGAAGCAAATAGAGGAGAGAGGAGAGGAAAGGAGGGGAGATGAGTAAGAGAGTGTGGGAGGATAGAGAGAAAGGGGTACAATTTGAAAATAGAAATAAGGGTATTTTGGTCTTCTCAACAAAATTAAAAATGAAAAATTAATTAATTTTTAATGAAAATTAATGGAACCTAACGAAAAAGGTGGTTGAATGAAAAAAAATGAATTCTAAGAGAGTCGCTCTGCGACAAAATATTTTACTTGTAGTTATGTGAGCTTCACCTCATTTTATGGGTAATTATATGAGATTATCGCTTTTATTTTTGTAACCATGTTGGACGTAACGGACATAATTAGGCCTATAAGACTTGGGTAAGTAGAGTATACTTATATTCAAAATAATATATGGGAATAGGTCGGAACCGTTATGTGATGAAAGGATCGTGGTTTTGATTCTGGTTCTGAAGTTCAATTTTCGATTTTACCTAGTTGGAATCGATTTGTTTTCAATTTCTAATTTAGTTTCAATTTATAGGCTAAATTTTTCAAATTTGACTCTAATTTATAGTTAAAAACATTAAATTTGCAATTATAGAAAATACTAACGAAAATCGAGTATTAAAACTTCATTATTAAAACTCAATCGAAATATAAAGTTTGCAAGTACATAACAATAAAAGATAAATAATGTATGTAGGTGGATAGGAGGTGGACAAGTGGTGACGTGAACCGATTTGATTCTTGCCGATTAACCAACAATCTTGAGTTTTGAGGTTTAGAACCAAACGGAAATTGAATGGTTCTCTCAATTCATAACAAAATCAAATCATTAGCCACGATTCCGGTTAGATTTCCGGTTCCTTGGGCGGGTGGTTGTGGTGTGTTTGGTGGGTTCTTTGGTTAGAGGGTGGTTCGGTTTCTGGTGTGGGAGTGAACACAACAACACATTACATTTTGGATACCTACCCTTAGAATGTCAATTTCACATAATTACACAATCACACTAAGAAAAAGTTTATCTTAGAATTGCATTTTTTTCGCTCCACCTTTTTCTATTCGGTTCTGTTAACTCCATTAAAAAAGAACTTACTTTCATTTTTAATTTTGTTGAAAAGACAAGAATACCTTCAAATCTATTTTAAAATTTTAAATCCTACCATTTTAACTTCTCCCTCTCTCTCTCACTCCTCTCCTCTCTTCTTTCTTTGCTCCGACGACGAAGATGAGACGACCAACCAGGAAGAACCTTAAATGCAAGAGTGAAAATAAATTCACAAGAAATGATTGGTTCCTATTTCTCCACAAAAAAAACATATTCAAAAGTCAAAAAGAAACATTGGTCAAATACTTTGATTCACACCAATTTTTTTAACAACAAAGGTTAAACCATGTTGCGACGGGTTTTTGGGTCAAATGGGTATGTGGGTGTTGAACCATTTGTTCCGGATTGGTTTGCGACAAAGCTGATTTGTGGTGGTGTTGGGGAAGGTGAAAATTGGATGAGAATCAGAGCTAATTGAATTTGTGTGTTTATGAATTTAGAGGTACTAGCTGGTCGACGATCTTTTCGTCGTCGGAGCAGAAAGAGAAGAGAGGAAATGAGTAAGAGAGTAGGGTGGATAGAGAGTTGAAATTGTAGGATTTGAAAATATAAAATAGACTTAAGAGTATTTTGGTCTTTTCAACGAAATTGAAAATAAAATCAATTTTTAACAAAAGTGGGAACCTAATGAAAAATTGTTGAGTGAGAAAAAAGTAATTATAGGAGAGCTGTGTTTCAAAAAATATTTTAGGTGTAGTTACGTGAGATTCACTTGATTATAGGGGTAATTATCTGAGGTTATCCCTTTTAATCATGTTGGGTCTAATGGACATAGTTGGGCTTATAAGACTTGGGTAATTAGAGTATAATTATATTCAAAATAACATATGTGAATAGGTCGGAATTGCTATGTGATGAAATGATCTGGTTCCGATTGCGGTTCTTATGTTCAGTTTTCGGTTTTACATAGTTGGAATTGATTGTTTTTTTGTTTTTAATTTAGTCTCGATTTATAGGCCGAATTTTCTGAATTTGAGCCTAGTTTATAGTAAAAAACATTAAATTTATAATTATAGAAAATACAAACAAAAATCGAATATTAAAATTTAATTATTAAAACTCAATCGAAATATAAAATTTGCAAGCACATAAGAATAAAAAATAGATAATATATGTGGGTAGACGAGATGTAGACACATGGCGACGCGAACTGGTATGATTCTTACCGATTAACCAATGGTTCTACATTTTGAGAATCAGAACCAAACCAAAATTGAATAGTTCTCTCAATTCATAACCAAAATCGAATCATTAGCCACGATTCCGATTTGATTCCAGGTTGCAATTTCAAAGTGTTCACCCATATATACAAATGTGTAATCAAACCAAAACCCACTTTCATAATACAAACATGCGAACATGTTGTAACTGTTTGATCGATGAATTTACATATGAGATGGAAGACAAATTTTTAATGGCAGCGCGTCGTAAATATCTATTTTTTCATAACTTATTTTCGTATTTTCATTAGTTAGAATAGACAACTTCGTCAATTCATCACATTGATGTGTTGCTTTATATTCAACACTCATCCCTAAATTTTTGGATGGTGATTCTATGTTTCTTAGTTGTTCATTATATCGTAGATCATTGACGCTTGTTTTCATTTTTATAAATACATTATTTTATTTATAAACTTACACTTGTTCATTACATCGTAGATTATTGGTGTTTTCATTTATTCATGATATGAATTTCATTTTTATGAACTTAGTTTTCATTTACTCAATTACATGTTTCATTTCATACGAAGTAATACATGTTTCATTCAATATTTTTCATGCAAACACTCGTTCATACTATTCATCTGTTGTTGTTCATTGGAGATTTTTCAAGGGCTGGTGATTTTCCTCAATAAGTCGATCTGTCATTATATGACATATTTTCTTGAAAAGTATGATGATTAATCTTAAAATCACATTGCACCGTCGTTATGCGACGTAGTTTCCGCACCCTCATCATGTGGTGTAGTTGCTTGAAAAGTTTTGGTGGTTTTTTTCTTAAAATCACTTGTCCTCGTGTTCGTATAATTGGCTTGATTGAAGAAAGTTGTGCACTGTCGTTGTTCGAATTGAAAAGTAGGAAATTACAAAAACCAACAATCAAAATTAGGTGAAAATGTTGGACCAAGTGGTAAGGAGCTCACACTAACATATGTGAGGTATTGAATTCGAATCTTGGTACATGTGAGTTTTTCGTTCGAATGCTAACAAAGTGGTTAAAAGACCAATAACACGATTCTCCGTAGATTGGTCCAAAACTGATTTGCTGATAAAAAATAGATGTTTTGCAAATTACAATTTTTTGCATGTCCTAATCGTGAAATATTTAACATCTATTAAATCTGTTAAAATAGATGAAAAAGCATATTTTACAATTTATACAAAAAACACGTGACCTTATAATCTTCGTTAATGACCAATCTAACCTTAGATTTTAAAATGAAAGCAAACGATTTATGAGTTGACAAAATGTGAACTTGACCAATCACAACTTTTCTGTCGTCGCGAGAAGAGGTGGGGGGGAGGGAGGAGCTGCCTCCCTTGGCTCGAGAATTCAGAAATTTTTCATGTAAAATTCTACGCGGAAATTGAATTGTCTCTCTTTAAATACAATTATAAAACAATGACGTGTAACATAAATCATAATAGTTGTTTAGTACATTGGTAAATTTGTAGTTTTATGCTCCCCTTTTCCGTGAGGTCAGGAGTTCAAATTAGTTGTAAACTTTCTTAATGATGTTTGAGTCTTTAGGGCTATCCTTGGGATCTCTGAACCCAGGCGAGGACAGGGTGAGGTATCCCCGCTCGCTCCGATATATTGAAAAAATATATATTTAATTAAAAATTATATTTTAAAATATATATTTGATGAAAAACAATATCTTTAAAAGTATTTTTTTATTAAAATGATATTTTATAATACATGTAATGAAATAATAATAATTTTTTATTAAAATAATAATTTCTAATACAAATTTTATTATTAAAATAAATATATTTTAAATTATTTTGTGTTGAAAACGGAAACTCTTCAAACTTGAAGGAAATTCTCATCCCTACTAGAATCGGAAAATTCCCGTCAAGGTATGAAATTGCCAAACTCGCCCCCTTGTCATCCCGGCCATAACACACTCAAACACACTCTCGTAAATATTATAACCAGTAACCATATTTCATAAATAATTGAAAAAATTCCAAAAAAAAGAGTGTACAAATTGGTTGTATGTATATGTAAATGTAGGTCACCTTTTGGCTTTTTCATGTTCACCAACCGGAGTTGCAAAACCTTAAGTTCTGAAATTGCTCTTCTCTGCCACTTACTAGCGGCGGCTCATCGCTACTTCTTCTCACAAGTACTTTGAATCCCACATTTTCCCAAGAAGCAGGTAAAAGAATCCCTGGAAGCCTTTTTGTTGCTTTGATTTGGTTGTGGAGGAAATGGGGCATGAAAATAGCCCATAAAGTACAATACAGTACAGATCTCGAGTCCATTTGAGTCAAGATTGTAGCTTTAGTTGATTCGTAGGTTTCCAGTGATGGGTTTCTGCACAAAGTTTTGTACAATGATTTTTTCCACACAATTTGGATTTTCTTTATATTCCATTTTCATTCTAGTTTTGAGCTCCTTTGTCTGTTTGATTTTGTGTTTGATATTTCTAGCTGTTTCTGACTTGATCATGGTTGAAAGTGAGGATTTTTTTGTCATACAACACTACTTTTACTTTCTATTTTGCTTATGCATATTATCTTATAGAACTTGGCACACTGCCTTTGATTTTGAGTTTGTAGAACACTACTTTTCTTCAACTATCAATATGAACAATTTTGTGAAAAAACCCACATTCTAGTTTTGGATAAAAAGTTTTTTTTCTCTCTTTACAGGCAAGAATTGATAGGATCATGGATTTTGGGGATGATCCTAGTGTTCATAGACTGATGGAGTTTCTGAAGATTGCTTTACACCGAAGACATTTAGATGACGTGGAGGAGATTTTGGTGGCAAAGGAGAAGAAATTGAAGGATGAGGCAGATCATCTGAAGGAAGAGAATGGACGGTTGAGATCAGATAAGCTTGGTGTCGAGGCTAAACTGATGGAGTTGATTGCTCGCGTGAATGGGGACACTACAATACAAGAGAGGGAGAGGAAGCTAATGGAAGAAGTGTTGAAAGGAAAGGCTGAAGTTACCGAGCTTAGAACAAAGATGATTGAACTCGAGAGCAATAATAGTATAGCTGAGGCGGCTGCTGCTCAGTGGAAGAACAGATTTGAGGATTTGGAGCCGCGGATATCACAGTTGGAGAAAGATGTGGAACTGCTGCGTCAAGGGTTTGAATCTCCAATCTCGAAGCACATTGAAGGGGGTTTGGATGCAAATTGCACCCTTCCTGAAAGCGGCAATGCCAATTCTGTCCATGTGAAAACAGAAGCCGATGTGTTTGATTGCAATGAAAACCCATGTCAAATTGGAGCTCCCACGCGTCATTTCATAACGACAGAAAAGGATAATTCACGCGATGCAGGTATTTGTGGGTTATCATACCTTGATTCACATCTCAGCCCTTTTTAAACTTGCTTGCATTTTAATATTGGGTGTGTATCAGTGTTGTGAAAATGTTGGTATTTTGTTATGCATCGTGTAGGTCGAAAATATATTCTCACACATAACATTTATGCTAATTTTGTTTGGTTCCTTTTGATGACATACGTATCACTATCTGCTTCTAAAATGTTGATTACTTGAAGAAAGTTATAAGAATAAGAACTGGACTAATCTTTAACTTTCCAGGGGATGGTTCCAATTTTTAACAGTTACATGGGATTTATGAGTTGGTGTTTTTCCATTTGTTGGATGCCCGTTCATTTGTCTGAAGAAGGATGGTAGTGACGACATTTGTTTCATTTTAAGGAGACATTGAGGGCAACAACATAAGTGTACTAACATTGGTTGGGAAAACACTAAAGATATTTACCCTCTCTCTCTCTATCTCTCATCTCAGGTATCAAGGGGCATGTGCATCGTATTTTTGTTGAAATCAGTGATAGTGATGACGATGAGTGTGAAAAGCAGGAGAGTTGTGAAAAATCCCCACCGAATTCCCATTCAAATGAAGATGGTATGAAGAGTGTGAGCTTCGCGTTGAAAAGAAAACAAGACCCACAGGGTGAGGAATGTTGTACGGAAGAAAATGCCCCATCCAGTAAACACGCTCGTGTGCTGCAAGAGATGAGATGCTGCGAAAACCAGACATCAGTGAAGAGAGCCGCCCAAAGTCATAAAAGTGAGTTTGTTTCTGGCGCTGATAGCGCGGACAGTGATTGTTACACTGACACAGATAGTGCTAACGAACATATAGCTGGTGTTAAGAGTTGTGGAAAATGGAAGGATCAAATAGAGCTGTGGTTAACTCTCCACAAAGACCCTGAACTTTGCATGGATGCCATTTGTGCTCTCTATAGACAGAAAAACTTGCTTGAGGGTTCGGCATCTTCAAATCATGGAGGATTTTTCCTGGAGGCTGATGCAGTCAGGTATGACCTTCAGCTATAAATCTTGTCAAGTCAAGCATGCATAGAAAGCTAATCGCAGAATAACCCTTCTCCTTGATTTTCAAGTATTACCATAATGACATTGCTGGCATAACTCTATCACTGACTCAAAAGGAAAGCAGACTACTCTCATTACTCTCTTTTTTTCTCCACAATTCGTAATGAGAGTTTCTGATTGGTTTCAGGATTACTGAATTGGCCAAGTTTCTGATAGGCGGTGATGGTGATGGTAAGAGGAGGAAATCCGTGGAGGAGTTGATGGAGCATGACAAGAACGGCGTTCAAGATTCCCGGAAGATCGCTACAAGTGTTATGTACTTGGAGCAGTTGTTTCATATACTCAACAATCCTCACTCCCCTTAGCGTATGTCTTTTCTATTCTGGTCTGGACTCATCTTTAAAACTAACATATCATGTCCTCCTAGTCCTACACTTTTGTATCTATTTCAGTTCAATTAAGTAATCGTTATTACACAAATTAGGGAAAATGACATTTTACTATGCTCATGTACTTATTTTGTACCTAACTGTTTCTAATTATAGAAGTGGTTTCTACAATTGTTATTCTTTACTCAACTTTTTTAATATTTTAGAATATTCTGATTTTAATCTGTTTGAAAATATAAAATTATCCCTCGTCAACAATTATGATAAAGGAGTGTTTCCAAATTGGATGCATTGTCGATGTTCATGCTCGGAGCTGGGATAGGTTAAGTTTTTATTTTAATCTCTTGAAGTCGAAGAGTAAATTTGTAATTTTGGAAATTTTTTTTGGAGTCGCTTAATTGTATTCTCCAATTTCCACCATAAAATTAGGTTAATGTTAGTAATTGCCACAAAATTTAGATAAAGACTTCATTTTCTCATTGAAATTCAACTTAATATTCGTGTTTAGCTACCGAGAAAGAAGAAGATAAACATACCAATCAAAATTTTGAGTCGGAGATTGAAGCCTCAAGGATTTCAGGGTGACTGGGTAGATGTCGTTTGAGGATGAGAATGTACCCCAAAATGTTCAAATTAGAGTTCGAGTGCTCGTTATGGTTCTCGTGGTAGAGCGACAATGACCGATTCGATTCCGATTTCAACATACCTAAATTGCCCTAATTATACAACACGTTTTAGCTGATCTCTATGATGTCGTCAGGGTTCAACCTCTCTGGCCTTATTCGAGGAGGAGAAGAAGAAGTAGGGATCAATTTTTA
The DNA here is from genome assembly GCA_036897365.1 of Geranium brycei. Taxonomy (NCBI): domain Eukaryota; kingdom Viridiplantae; phylum Streptophyta; class Magnoliopsida; order Geraniales; family Geraniaceae; genus Geranium; species Geranium brycei. Next base: position 13,834 of record JAYMTP010001771.1, read on the forward strand.
TGTCTAAGTCAAAGATGTTGTTGTTTATGGAGTCCGAAAGTGACCTCAAAGCGATCGATCCTCTGGAGTCATCCCTTGAAATTCTTGGCGATTTCTAGGTCTTTGACCTTCACATGCAATGTTCTAAAAAATGATAGGCGCACGTCGGCCGGAGAGGGCTTTCTAAAGATTAATCAGAAAATAAATCGAATTTAAGGATTGATCGAAAATTAAAAGAGATTAATCGATAACTAGTCAAGGATTAATCGAGGACTAATCAAACAAGTCGGAGATTTTAAGAACATTGCTTACATGTCTTAGCCTCTTTTGATTCCCACATTGTGAGAAAAAATCAAGATTTGAGACTCTACTCTCCACGGTCTTCTTATCTTTTTTTATATCTGCCTTAATTTAAAAGAGAACAATAGATAATCTCACATGACTATAGTTGGCTTAATACTTCTCTCCTAATTACATTTGAATCTTTTTTTGTTGTGACAGGTACGCAGATAATTATTTTTCTTGCTTAAGTACATTCTGTTTAACTTTTCAGTTAATTTTGAATACGAAATGACCAAAATACTCTTGTTTGTCATTCAAAATTTCAAACTCAAACCATTTCATTTTTTTCCCTCTATCATCTCCCACTCTCTCTATGCAACTCCCACACCCACCTTCTTATAAGGTCTCACTCAAGACATGATTGAAATTCTCGAAAACAAGAAAATTAAAAAGTGGATTTAGAGGGGGGTTACACATTGATATGGGGAGCTGTTTTTTGGCTGAGATGGGAGGTTTTGAGGATTCAAGAGTATTTTCATAGGTTATTTTGCCAGAAAGACCCTTAGAGCCTTGAAAGAATTGGTAAAGATACAAGCTTTGGTTCGAGGTTTCCTGATATGGAGACTGGAACCAACGACCTCCTGTGTTAAGAAGTTAGCTTGTTTGGTGCGAACTTTGATGAAGAAACCAAATACAAATACTTGCAAGTAGATAAAAAGAACACAGCTTCAAATTCAGTGCCTTCATGTTGCTGCATCTTGTAATGTATGAACAAGAAGTCTGAAAAATGTATCAACACATGCGTTGCTGAGTAATGAACCTATACTTCAAAAACTGGGTTCACTTGCAAAATGTTACAAAGCACCTGTGGTAATATATTTATGAAATTTCACCTGCTGGATAAATATTGACACACTGATATTAAGATGCCTACATGTTGAGTTTACATATCTGTTTGGACAACTTCTGATATTCAATTCTTAACACATTCCAGAATGTTAACAAAACTCAGGACATGTTACAAAACTTATAATACAACAATTCCCGTTGAGAGCGGAAATTAAGCAGACCTTAGAAGTCAATAATTTCTCCCTCTTCTTCATCATTGCCCTTGCCCTTGCCATCACCATCACTGTCACCACCGTCATCATTAATGTCCTCTTCATTTTCATTTTCATTTTCATCGTCGTCATCGTCATCTATATCTTGGCCGCCCTCAACATTGTAATCAATTTTTTCAGACATGGTCTCCTGGCCTGCAGAAAGATCTTTCTCTGTACCCACTTCAACATCACACCCATTTTCTTTAACCAATACCCGAGGGAATTTCAAAGGCTCCTCCGGCCAATGTTTGAAATAAGAATTCATGGCCATGAACCTAAATACCTGCAACAAGTTCCTTTTGTCTCTCTTTATGTCTGCACTCAGAAGCTTCTCAAGAAGTGTTGGCTTCTTAGTTGAAGAAGGGATTTTAGAGGGATCGTTGTCCTCTAACTTCTGCTTCTTAGCATAGTGGTCTTTTCTATTGTTCCTTCCCCTTCCTCTTTTATCATGCTTGTTTTGGAATCTCCCTCTCTTATTAAACGGTCCTCTACCGTCTTCCTTCTCGGGAAATTGCTTCTCTGAGTCCGACAGATAGTGTGATGGTATTTCTGCTATTTCAACTCCCAGCTCAGCCTGCTTGGCCAAAACTTCCTTGAGTCGCTGAAAACAAATTACCAAACATGTCAAAAAGAGCAGAAATAGTATTGAGGCATACATGTATTCATAGGAGAGTTTGCATCAACACGCTTATTAATCGTACACCAATAGGAAACGGCAATGTACATACACAAAGATGTATGTGACAAATGCCGATTTTTTGTAAATAGATGGATAAGATTATCAATTGGCAGAAAATAAACGTAGATGTGTGGGTGGGATGTGGCACAACAACTTCACTAGTAAAAGAGACAATTTGTCATCACATTGTGAAATATAAATCGTTTACTTAGTGTTCTCTTCTATAGCAAAAGTAATTACAAATTTTGAATTTACTATTCACCACTAATGTAAGGAAACCAAAACTCTGCACTTGTACAAAGACACTCAAGGGAAGCAAAGAAACTTTTCTCTATCCAGTCGATTTTAGACAGCAATTACATTTGTTTAATGGCGTGTGATGTAATCAAACAATCTATTGCATAGTGGTAGTGGTTGGTGTAAAGTAAATACCACATTTTGCAATTCACGAGGAATCATATGTGCCAGAACGTTCATAAGATAAAAGGGGTGAATTGTAAATGAACATACCTCCCGTCGTAATTTGGCATCCATATCAATCACCGTGGGATCTAATGGCTTATCAGTCAGCTTCTGCAGGTGTCAAGTCAATTATCAGAACATTGTTTTGGATAAAAGGAAAAAGGTCCAGCAGGTGATCAAACCTTTTCTGCGTTTTTTTTCGATGGGTGGTTCTTTTTTCGCTCTTCACGCCACTGTTGGATTTCTTGTTCCGTATAGGTCAAAGCAAGAGATCTTCTCGTCCAAAATAGAAACAACGTTAATGCTAAATATATGGTTAAACAATCAAAAATGGAGGGAAAGGGGAACTAATATTGAAGCATGAACACACAATGGTTGAACAGAAGTCAATGAAATATACAATTTTTCTTTCACTTATTCCCCAATGGTTAGGCTACAGAAGAGAATGTAGCCCTCTTCTATATACGTCAATTCAAAACTCTAACGAAGACAGAATGCATATCAGTTCTCTAGTAGTGGCAAAATTCAATAATACTATTCAGTGTTCACATAGCATTTGACAACAAACGTTTTCAAAAAAATAAAAAGTTGAAGCATTCCATAATCATCTAGAATGCAAGTGGAACTTTATGCCGACAAGTGGAAGAATCTATGTAACTCTTTAAACGCTTGACACACTTAAGAGCATGACATAAGACACAATTGATTAGCATAAGTGGATATGTTGTCAGCCAAATATAGGTTTTAACTGGCAAAATAATGCATTTACTTTTTTCCCTTAAAGAGTCCATGAAACGAGATCCGTATGTCATTTTGAGCCAGTCTTATTAAGAGCAGGTTAAACCAAGAGAAATTATTACTGCATCATTACTCTTGTTGGTTTCTGCATAGAACTACAAATGCAGTTAAAAAATATAATTGAGGAATGTCATGTATGATAATTATTCGTAGATGGGATCACCAACAAATTACCTTTTCTGTTCCCTGATTGGGTTTGCAGTACCATGAAAATCAAATTTTCCTGCCCTGCCATTCTTCATCCCTGTTTTCAATTTTTTCAAAAAATAACACAAACACAATTAATATCAACTCAAATGTAAGGCAAACAGCTATAAGTACTCTACCCGTTCCCAAATAAGTATCATGTTTGATTTTATTTTATTGGCGAAAGTTAAGGATTAATAAAGTTAGTATTCCACTTTCCCATCGTGTCCAATTCTCCCACTTGCTAAGATATGCATGTGGCAATAACAAACTCATACAAGGATATTATAGGTAGTCCATGCACAAATCATTTTCTCAAAAGGAAAATGGACACTTATTTTGGAACATACAATTTAGAAAAGTAGGAATCTTATTTTGGAACAGATGGATTAATGATGTTACCATCTTGCTTTAACTCCAATTTCCGCATACTCATGACCAAATAACAACATTTTTAAACGAACTGATTGTAATATTTTTTGTAAGTTTCATTTCGACCAACTTTAATCTCGTACCATACATACACAATCATACACCTACATACATGAGCATTATACGTTATAAATTTCTATTTTGCTTACAAACAATGCATTATCTTTTTCTAGATAATATATCTGACATGAACATGAAGAAAATCAAACATCCATAAGCATGAAATTTTTTTTACTGAATAGATTAGTAGAAGGTATAAACCACAAACCTGGTCCTCTCTGTTCGTTGAAGTTTCTGTTTGTATTCTTCATATGATGAAACTGAGACTTCTGATATCTACAAAACACAAGTTAAATGTGAATTACAAGTCACTCTTTCGTACTCTTTAAAAGTAAGAATATATTAAACAACTAATGCAGTATTCTACATACCCTGCTTGGGGTACCTCCCCTTTCTGGCTCCTTGTGAACTTTCCATTTGGAGACTTTTTCCGGTCGTTGGTTCGGCCATTTGGAGAATTTTTCCAGTTGGTATTTGTTTGAGCATTTGGAGAATTTTGCCAGTTGGTATTAGTTTGACCATTTGCAACAGGATTTCCCTGAAATATAAACTAGTTATATTTACTGGTAAATCTGATATTCATACAATAATTTCCATGGAAAAGAATTTCCCAGAATCAGAAAGCAACTGATACGGAGGGGACACTAATAAGAAAACATTTAAGTCCAGGCAAGATTAGGTGACCTTTTGGAGACATAAATTACCTACAACGCAGAAAAAGAAGTCAAAATCGAGATGCTTCACCTTCCACCACATACTAAAATAATATCATTACATGCTTAAGCCGTAATAATGAAATGCCACTACTGCATAAGCATAGAAAAAGAAACTCAAGAACAAAACTTCCTAGCTCATTTTGTATAGCATCTCCAAACAAGGCATATCATGCACATTGATACACAAGTACCCCGAACCAAGACATATAGCTACCCAAAATAGTGTCACCTGTGAGCCCGTGAAAGTAGAAGGCAGCAAATTCTGATTTTGCTGTGGCTGAGCTGTAGAAGAATTAGCCGGCGGAGGTGGCGCAGATTGATTCCCCTGAAGTAGCTGGGCTGCAGCAGCCAACAGAGCATTTACATCGAGCCCGGGAGGGACCAAGTTTTGCTGATTCTGGTTGACCTGACCAAACTGTGGGTTAGGGAAAAGTGACGGGTTCTGGGGACCCATAGCCTGAGCCGGTTGATTAGCACCCCCAAACATATTGTAATTCTGACCCATAACAGGCACAAACTGGTTCATATTCGGCATCGTGTTCTGGAAACCAAACTGCCCATTGGGCAAGCCAGCAGCTTGATTCATCTGAGCCTGAGGCAACCTTGGAAAGTTCTGACCATAAAACTGTTGACCAGGCGGTCGAGCCGAGTTGACTTGACCAGCATTCTGAGCCATGTTTCCAAATTGCCCAGGAAACTGGTTCATATTAGGCACACAATTTGGCTGGGCACCAAAAGCACCCATACTGAACTGAGCCGGATTGAGCATGGCCAACTGGGCCATACCCAGAAGGCTATTTTGCAGCTGAAGAAGCTGGTTAGGATTGTTAAAGAAACCATTCTGATTCAGAGGCATGTTGGGGACGGCCATAGCCTGTCCATTTGGGTTACTGAAAGGAACAGAATTTTGAGGAAAGGCCATACCCATTAGAGCTTGAGGTTGTTGTTGTTGCTGTTGCTGTTGCTGTTGCTGCTGCGTAGCTATGGAGTTCTGTGGCGTGCTGCTTGAATTTAGAGGGCGCTGATTAGAACCCATCACCGGATCGACAAGGTTATCGATTATATGAACAAGTTGCTTGGCTTTTGTAAAAATTCGCAGGTACTGTGAACAAGCGAGAGAGAGAGTAGGGTTTAAGGAGGAGGAGAAAAATATGAAACAACGTTTGTGTAGGAATTGGAGGTTGCTCAACCTCAAATGGGCCCAAACTACAACTCTGGGCCGTTGTGCAACATTCCGAAAGAGGCCCAACTTCCCATAACCGTGTCAAAATAACTCAAAAAACTAATATGAAAGAACCAAGAATAAGGAGGATGTTTTATAAAATAAATGTAATTAATTTTGTTTTTTAAGATTTTAGGTTACTGTTACACTTATTTTAGAAAATAGGTTTTGGTCTCAGAGGGTAGACACGTGTCACTCATTTACTGAAGGTGAGTTTTGTGTTGACTTTATTGTATAAAACAGTAAAATTGCTACACTAACTCAATTTTAAAAGAAAAAATCTCTTCTTTTCATACCTAATTAGAATCCAACTTCAACTCTCTCTCACTTCCAAGTTTTTACAGAGCCGGGTAAGTGGTAACTATAGCATGCTATTTTTTCATTTTTTTTCTATTACTACTATTTTATGTTAATTTACTTTTACCTTCCCATATTACATTAAACTCATATGTAAAATATTTTAAAATAAATAGGTAATTGTTCACATTAATTAATTAAACATGCAATATATCAGTTTATTTATACTAATATATTTTATCATGTTATTTGGAGATCTAGTTTATATTTTATGAAATAACATATTTTAATTCAATAGATATTCGGTTTGGACTCGTATATTATTAAACTAGACTTATAATATCATTTTATTTATATTAATAATATTTTATCATATTATTCGGAGGTTCAAAGTGGGATATAATTAAATTTTATAAAATAACATATTTCATCCAAAAGAAATTAATTGGAATTTATTAAATAAATATATACAATTCATTAAATAATAAACAAGTTAGAGATCGGCTCGTCTCGATAAGTCTTGTCAAATTTTATTATAAATATTATTTTTTCTTTTAAATTTATATTTCATTAATTAATTAAATATTAAACGATTCAGATATCGAGTCTATTGAACCTTCAAAGGTAAGGGTCGAACTCGGTTCGTTAAATAAACGAGCTAAATCTTAAGCTCGAATTTGGCTCGAGCTCGATTGTTACGAGTCCAAACCAAATATCTATCGAATTGAGCTCGAACTTTTACAGTACTACTCCTAACATTTTTTATTTTTTCAACGTTTTTGTGCTTTCAAAACGTGCTTAAACAAAATATATTATTTATAAAATTTAAATTGGATCTCTAAATAATATGATAAAATATAATCAGTATAAATTGATATATTGCATGTTTAATTTATTGATGTGAATAATTACTTATTTATTTTAAAATATTTTACATATGAGTGTAATATGGGAAGGTAAAAGTAATTAACATAAAAAAGTAGTAATAGAAAAGAAAATGAAAAAATAACATGCTATAATTACCACTTACCTGACTGGGTAAAAGCTTGAAAGTGAGAAAGAGTTGAAGTTGGATTCCAACTAGGCATGAAAAGAGCAGATTTTTTCTTTTAAAATTGAGTTTACTGTAGCAATTTAAATTTTTTATACAGTAAAGTCAACACAAAAACTCACCTTAAATAGATGAATGACACGTGTGTACCCTTTAAGACCAAAACCTATTTTTTTAAAATAAGTGTAACAGTAACCTAAAATCTTAAAAAACTAAATTAATTACATTTATCTTATAAAACATCCGAATAAGGAGAGACAAAATTACGAGGAGAGACGGATGGTGGCTGGCTGCGTTTTGGAGAAACGATTGCTGGGTGCAATGTTGTAATAATCGCTACGAGCTAGTTAGGTGGAGAGGGCATTTTGAAGACTAATTGAAAATTAGTCGGAGATTAATCGAAAAAAATCGGATTGAATGATTAATACAAAATTATAGGGGATTAATCAGAAACTAGCTGGGAAATTAATCGGGGATTAGTCGAATAGGTCGGAGATGAGTGTAACCACGTGGCCTAAAATTTGTAATTGGGATTTATAGAGAAGATATCAGCTACAATCTCCCCAAAAATGTCAAAACGTCCAAACCTTAATCCAACCATTGGATTGACGCGCGTTCACTGTGGGAGCGACACCTGGCGCCGACGGATGGTATAGACAACTAACAGAGACTGACGGAAAACCTAGGGTATTTAGGTCATTTCGCGGAGAATACCTATTACCATTTTTGACGGTTTGGCTCCTCAGAACAATGTGATCAGAGCGATTTTGACTTCGACTCATAGACGGCGAGAAGTGTGATTTGTTGTCGTCGATCCGGTTGAGAATTATCCGTAAGTAGCATGATTTCATGATAGATCTGCAATCGATTATGTGTGTTGTTGATTTGTTGTGATTTCCGATGTTTTTTTTATATCTTAGCCGATTTCGATCCAATCTAGAGTTTTTCTTTCATCTACAACAAATCTGAGGTGCAAAGATGATGACGACGATGATGACAGCGACTGACAACCGTCGCTGCATGTTTTTACTCATTTTCTGTTTTTGTAAGCGCTTGTCCTTCGGGGAAAGCTTTATATTAATTAAGTTTGCAACTGTCTTTCTGTTTATGTATAACATGTCGATGTACCCTGTATAACATATCGGTTTGTACTGTATAACCAAATTA
>JAYMTP010001772.1:0-22264 GCA_036897365.1 Geranium brycei
TGGTTATGTAGAACATGGTGGTGTACCATGTATAACATGTTGTTATATACTGTATAACCAGTCTGCAGCACATAAAACGATTACCCACTTCAGAGGTTTATGTATAACTGTTATACTGTCTATGAATAACATGTCGAGGTACCATGTATAACATGATGTTATATATTGTATAACCAGCTTACTTAGATAATGTTTAACAACACATGAAATGTTGAATGATCGCTCTCTGGATCTAGCATATTTTTAGTGTGAATCACTGAATAATCGCGCTTTAAATGCGCCTATTTTTAATGAGAATCGCTGAATGATCGCGTTTTAAATGCGCGATCACGTTTTAAATGCGCGATCGGAATGACGAGCGTGCCCTCAGCCACGTGTCGCTTGATTATCGCTCGGGAAAAAATGGATGGACAGATGAGGGTTTGGACGTTTGGACATTTTGGTGGAGTTTGTAGTGAAGTGTGCCCCTATATATATAGTGTTTGGTTCATTTTTACTTTTCCTAATTGTTGGTGCAAGGTGACAATGGATTAATTCATGTATTTTTTAATAAATGCTTTGATAGGATTGAGTATAGACTGAGCTAGTGATTTAGAAGTAACTTCTATATGTCATATGTTTCGAGTTTAAGGTTTATAGATCGAAGAGTGTTTATGTTGTCACTGCATCCCCGCTCGTCAGTTTTAACGTGCATGTCAACCCGACTTGCACATGAATGAGGGTGTTAGAGTACCATATCTGAAAGATGTGAATCTGTTCACCAATTTAAATAACAGTCCGAAACTCCACGTCTCCACCTATCAGCTTGAGCTTTTAGGTAGGTTGGGCTTCTAACGTGGCATCAGAGCCAACCACTACAAATGCAACTACTATAGGAGGAAACAAGAAGAATATCATTTACTGCACAAGCTCGAGCTTTTAGATGTGTTAAGTTTAAACATGGTATCGGTTGGTTCTGTTTTGGACGTGACCTCCATATTTCATTTGTTTCGGGCTTAAGACCCATGGATCATAACGTGCATTTCAATCTGAATTGCACGTGAGTGGCAGTGTTAGAGTACCACATTAAAAAAAATGTGAGTCTATTCACTAGTTTAAATAATGATATGAATCTTCAACTATCAGCTTGAACGATTAAATGAGTTGTACTTTAACCATTATTTAATTAATATATCATTAATTGAAATTATTGAGTTAAATCATACTTTTATATAATATGAAATTCAAATCTATCTTTATTTCTCGATATTTTTGTTTGTCACATCTTCTTGTTGTGAACATGCATTCATATGTTATTTAACTACACTTATAATCATTTATTTTTACTCCATTACATGTAAGAAAAAGAGAATTGATTATTTATTTACTATTTTATATTTTTCGATTAGATCGGCTTTAATACAACAAATAAAATGAAAAAAAGGTGAAATTTTATTGAAGTCATGGGTGCTATCTTTATATCTTTCAAAACATATCTTTTCTCAATAGTAATATTAAGTAAAAGGCTCCTTTTCATAAATTACAAGAAAATGACACATAAAAATATATAATTTTGGGCATTTATTTATTTTATATGGTGAAAGTGATGACATACATGCACACTTTTTAATTGCATCTTTTACGATGTTAGTGCCTCAGCCTGTCAGTGTTGGCAGTATTTATTTCATATATTATTAGGTGATAAAAGTGTATTAAATATTAATTATTATTAATTTGTGTCGTTTTATTAAAAATATTCAAAGCAGATCTTGTAAACTTTTAATTTTTTTGAGCCATCATGTGTTTTAGCATTAGGAACTGGAGACATTGTTCCCTGCACGTGCTTCTCTGTCTGTACTTCATTATTATTACATTAATTAATTAATCTTAACCTCCGATTCAATTAAATAACACTTTGTTTATTTTATTGTAATTAAATGTTGTTTGGACGTAATATTTTTGTGTTTTTCTTGGAAATTCATAGAGCGTGTGAGCTGTATAGTTCAAGGTTGATAAAAAAAAGCGTTGGAACATTTATTAGCTAAGTTTTAGTCTCATAATTATGTATTTAAAATTTATAAGATGAAATAAAAGTTGACATAATAAATTTCGTTTGACATTTTTTCATATAAATGTATTTTTTTAGTAAGTGAATATCCCAAACTCCTCAACATGTAATATTGATATGCATCTAAATAATTCATGTTCTCTCTAATAAATGGTATCGTCTTTCGTTTATCTTCAACAATTTAAAATCAACTCTTTTTGCGAATAAACAAGTTAGGTAATAACGAGTTGTTAGTCTATCATACCCAAAACAAGTTAGGTGATCACAAGTCAACGATTCACCAGATTTTGAGCACTGATTTTCAAAAGAGAGAATCTCATCTCGTCGCCAAATATAGTAGATGATCGATGATTAAACTTGGTAAATGATCGATGAAAAAACGCAGGTAAGCCCATCTCAATTAACTATTGATTTCACGTCACTGAATTTTATAAATGATCAATGATTAAATTTGTTGCTGATAAATAAAACTATTTATTTCACGTCTAAACCATTCTTCTAGCAAGCTTACATGATTATGAAGCAAAGCAACATGCTCAACCCCACTCCAAACAAAAGCATTCGCACAAGTTTGAAGAACAAGTGTAACCCACAAAAAAATATACAAGATTTTTTTCGAATGCTGACAAAGAGATTAAAAGATTGATAACACAATTTTTTAAAAGTCTATTAAGAACATAAAGTTTTTCAAAATTCGGATTCGTTGATAAAAAACACACAAAAACAACTCTATGTCACCTATAGCTCTTGCATCCATAATTTCCATTACCACAAAAGACATCTACACACAAAAAGACCCCAAAATCCCAATGCAAAGCACATCCCCGTGCCCTTCTACACTTTTATTCCCATATACTCAAATTTATATATTCCTTTTTGAGGCAAAATATATTAAAAGTATATATCATAAATTTTGTTTGTTATTTATTTCTACAAACACGTTCTCTCAATAAGTGGTATCTGTGTCGACTATCAAAGGTTGATATTGATAGACATATTCTCCTTGACAAGTGGTATACGCGTAGAGATTTGTAAACTCTTTTTGACGAGTGGGAAGGTAATTTCTCGTACTCTTCAACAAGCAATATTTATTCTCTCCAACAAGTGATATCATCGCCTATTATCTCCAATAAAAATTAATTATAAAACTCTTCTCGAGTAAACAAGTGAACAGAATTATAACCTGGTGATCTATCTGACCTCAAAAAAACGAAGAAAAATGTTAGATAATCACAAACCAGTGATTCATCAGAATTCGAACACTGATGTTTAGAATAGAAAAATCTCATCTCGAGTTATATGAAAACCTTGACGAATTTAACTCAATCAACTATTGATTTATGTCAGTGAAGGTTATATGCGAAGTAGTGTAAACCTCCATCAACGATTCAATTATTGTTGTTTTTTCTTTTATTGGTTTCACATCAAAACCATTTTTGTTTTCTTTTATTAAATTTCCACCCACCAAGCTCCTCCTTATACCTTCAAGTTTACATGAATATAAATCAAAGCAAAAACACAATCACACTACAAACCAAACCAAACAAAAGCAATCACAAATGTAATATATACACACAAAAACAACTCCATATCACCAATAGCTCTTGCATCCATAATTTCCATTACCACAAAAGAGACACATCTACAAACAAAAACACCCCAAAAACCCCAATTACAAGCACATCCCTATGCACTTCTACACTTTTATTCCCACATACTCTAATATGGTGATTGATTCTCTTCATTACACCACCACATAACCTTAAAAATAGAAAATAAAAAGATACACACCCACAAACCCAAATCACAACAAACCTCTCTCCATCACCTCCTACCTAACTTTCAACAACAAAGCTCCAACCTTTCTTGAAAAACCCTTAACACTCATCAAACATGTCTGCAGAGGCCATTATAGGCTGGTTCAGGTACACCATGTTCATAGGAGGACTCATCAAGCTGCTGCTCTCACCACCAAACCCACCAAAACCCCCAAAACCACCATTGTTGGTGCTGTTGAGGAAGTTGATGATCTCACTGAGTGACTCAAGCCTGTGGCTGAGCTCACCCATCTGGGCTCTTAGCACAGAGTTCTCAGCCTCAATGGTGAGGAAGTGCTGAGTGGTGACATTGACATTGACCATGAGCTGCTGGTTCTCCTTCCTCAGGGCTGTCACCTGAGAACCCAGATCATCCAGATGCTTCTGCTTCCTCATCCTTGACCTTCGCGCCGATTCCCGATTCGATATCATCCTCTTCCTCTTCCTCTGGTCCATCAGGTTCTGCAGGTCCCCTTCAGAGCCTGAGTTCTGAAGTAAACTTGACCCTGAAGAGGTCCCACCAGAAGAAGCCATGGAAATTGTTGTTCTTGTTGTTGAAGTACTGAAAATTATTGATTGAGAGAGAGAGACACACACACACACACACAAACAGACACAAACACAAGAACTACTAGCAGCAGGACAGGACCCAAATAGATTACAGAACTAGAAAAAGATTGCAGATTTGTTATTTATTGATAATAGTACTAAAATTATATAGCAGATTGATGAATCATGAAACGTAGTAGAGCCAGTAGAGGAACACAACAGAGAAGGATTGAACTAGATGGGTCCTGCGCCTAAATGCAGAATTTATCATGCACCCGGAGAGGAGGATTTCAATTAGAACTGGAGACATGAATCTCAAACATCAAGAACAAGGTGTTGAGCATCAAGAAATTTGAAAAAATCTACAAAACCCTCTTTGAGGAATTTTGTCGAACAGGTTGTGGGCACCACTGCTATGAACGACCCAACATGAAATTTCTCAGATTTGAGAGGAAATTTTTGGGATTTCGGCAGATTTGAGATCTGGGTTTTGGATTTCAAATCCGGAAAACCCCCGAAATCAACAGGAAATCGAAGATCGGAGCTCGAAATCGATGATTTCTTGCGAGACCGACGAGAAACAGAGGAAAAGCAAAGAGCTTGATTGATGAGGAAGAGCATGTAAACTAGAAGAGGTTTTTGAGAGAATTGGGTGTGGAATTTATAGAACAGAAAAGCACACAAATTGATTAAAAAATTAAATAAATATAAAATAAATATCTAATTGAAATGGAAATAATTGTAAATTGAAACAAGTGGATGTGTATTTTATTTTTCTAAAAATTGAAGGTGAATTTATCATTTATTTATTTATTTGTAAATTGTGTATATTTGTTAAAAAATGGAGATAATTTTGAAAAAAAATATGATACAAAATATAATGTCTGTTTTTTCTCTTTACATCGATGGGTGTAAAAGAAAAAAAATTAATAAACTCCAGTCGAAAAAATATTTTCATCATATTTTAAAAAATTGATTTAAAGGGCATATGAGTTTTTAAATAAATATACACAATTTATACAAAATATAAATTTAAAACCACTTTTTGAAAAATGAAAATTCACACCAAATTCTTGCAAATACCTGATAATAATAATAAATAAATATTTGGAATCTGCTTTGATGAAAGGGACATATGAGGTGGAGAAGAAGACCCAATACGGCACCGTTTCACCGCTCTCCGCCAATCCGCCCTCACCAAAACGACACCGTTCCGCGCTGCCGACCGCTGTGTCGTCACGTGTCAGAGAACCAACGGTTCACAATCCTCCTCCAACCCTACGAAATTACCAAACAACCCCTACCCGAGGGGCGTAGGTGGGGACCGACAGGTGGCACCTGGAAAAAGGCAAATACAGGTGTGGCCATTAAATATATGTTTATTATAATTGTCCGTGTGGGCCCAGAGACACTGACTAACATGGCTTTATTATAGAGAGTGGGTGCGGAATGTCGGAAATAGCCCCGCGTGTTTGGGGGGCGAGTGCACGTGCGGCGTGGGTGGTTTCGTCATTTTCTGTGGCTTTGGAGTCAGTGAACTCTGTTTTCACAGTACCTCTCAGGTTTCGGCAAAAAGGTAAGTGATGGGTGGAGCCTAGTGGAGGCTTTTTGAATATTAGTACATTTGGTTAATTTTTTAATGGTAATAACTATTATTCGTGTGAATAATAAAATTGGTAAAACAAATTTCTGTTTTTAGTTTGACGTGTTTAATGGGTAATTAAGTATGTCTAACTTAAATTGTCCACTTATGACTTACCATGTGAAGTGAAGTAATATCTTGGGTTGTTTACTATTTGATTTTGAGGCGGTTCGATTTCGTTTGAACTAAATTGACTACTTTGGTTTTAAGAAAATAAAAGCTGAAATTAAATTCATGAAATTTGGTTCGGTTTAATCTTTTATGAGCCGAATTGTGTGAAGTTTTCACATTTAAAGTCGTTTTGACTTGCTGATTTTCGGTTTGGTTTTCTTTAAATCGATTTTCATGAAATTTGCACATTCTGAGACGGTGTTGACTTTTTTTTTGGCATACTATTTATAGGTTCAATTAATAATTATTGATGAACTAAAATGAGCAATATGTCTAGATCGATCCATATTTATTTGATTTTTTTATCGGTTTTCATTTTATAAATCGAAATTGAATCGATAGAGTTTCGATTTGTTTCGATTTTAAACCGAGCCGTTACAAGGTAATAAATATTTTGAGATGAAAATAGGCATAAAAAATATTTATTTAAATAACAGTTATGATAACTAGTTGACTACTATTTCAGTTTAAAGATTTTATCAGGAAAATAAATAAATTAATGTAAGCCAACAACGACCAGCCCAATAAGAGAGAACCGAAGAAGTGAAGGCCATCTTGTGTTCAAACTTCAAACAGTAAATAGATTTGATTGCATCTGCCAATGATCCAAAAATAGAGAATTGTGTATAATAGTTCGGTTACGATTATAATTTTAAGAGAATTTGAATCACGATTAAACTGAAAATAACCGAACCAAAAATTATTTAAAGCATAATGTTTAATTTTTGGGAGCTTAAGGTTTCGAATGTATTATATAGTTTTCAAATTTTGAATGTATAATTATAGATAAATATAATTTAGTATTTAGTATTATATTTAATAAAATTGTGTAATTAGACTGAAAATAATTTTTATGGACCAAATTCGGCCTATAAATCTGGCTTGAAATGAAGATTAAAAGGCAACCAATTCAATTTGGTTATAACTCAAAAACCGCATTTGGTCATGAGTAGTTATAACCAACCTATCAAATAACTTTGATTTCGAGTATAGTTCCCCAAAGTTGGGAATTGTAAGAAACGATTTGGTTCGATCTAGTTTTGAGTATGTTCAGCTCGGTTTCGACACCATTAACAAGTGAAGGGTGTAAGGCTTTTTACAGTTCGATTTTCAGTTAGTTCGGTTCAATTTTGAACCGAACCAATCAGCTCAGTTTAAAAAAAGATCAAAATCGAATCAATAATTTTTGGTTTGGTTTTGAACATGTTGGTTTTTAGTTTGGTTCAATTCTATTTTTATGAACCAAATTTCATGAAATTTTCACATTTTCATGAATTCTTGCATTTTTGGCTGGTCTTGACTTACAATTTGACTTCTTTTGCCCCGATATTTTTGGATCTAATGAATAAAGATCGACGACTTAAAATAAGTCACTCAAATCGATCCATTTTTTATTCGGTTCAATTTTTTATCGGTTATCATTTCATAAATCAAAATTGAACTAATGAAATTTTGGTCTGATTCAGTTTTAAACCAAACTAATTTAGTTTTTCAATTCGACTATTTTTCAGGTCGGGTCTGTTATTTTGGCTGTTTCTCAAGTATGTCATTTAAATCAAGCTTTATATTTACACAATTTTATATATATATATGGACAATCTATATATGTGTTTTTTGTATAGACATAAGCAAAACACAGAATCTGAAGCTTATAGCTGACAAAACCATCACCACCACATTTATGCTATAAGTTATTAGAATTATAATCTTTTGGTGACCTTTGTAGCCGAATTTTGCATTGATGAGCTAATTTGAACCATCAACGACGATCAAAACGATGCTATGCACAAATGGTGTTTTTGAAGCAGTGTCTTAGAGACTTGGCTAGGCTTCTCCTCCTCTTTTGCTTCTCCAGGTATGCTACTACCTCGTGCTGCCTAGCAAATGCTCTCTCAAATGCCTGTGGAGAACGAAAATGAATTATATACATCGGGTCAGACCAGACTATACAGTTAAAAAATTAGTTATATTAATTTGGTGTGACTCTTTCTTTTATATACAATTCTTCTACACGCTTTTCATCAACCAAACTATTTTATATGCGGGTCGTAACAAGACTAGACTTCTGCGTGTAGGCATAATAGAGTGCCCTAGACTCGGCGAGGTATGGTATCCTGACCAGATTAAGACGGGTAGATGGTCACAAAATCTTTTCCAGACTCACCCCGTTGCCATCCCTGTACGGAGAAGAAATTCCCTAAACCTGAAGAGGGCTTGGGATCCAACACGTGACGAGGGTGTGGTATCATGGTCTAAGTAAGACGAGGATGAGATCACAAAACCCGTCCCGAGCTCACAATGTTGACATCCTTGAACGGAGGGATTTTTTTTCCTGAAAATGACCGGGACTCGATATCCCCATCCCATCGAAGCGAGGACAGAATCATGAAACCCACCAAGACTAATTTCGTTGGCATCCCTATATGAAAGCAAAATACCCCAAACTTGACAAGGACTCAATGTCTCCAAATGAATCAATGACGGGATCACATAACCTGCTTGAACTCACCCCTTGCCAGTCCCTATATGTAGAAAAAATTCCATGAAACTAACTATGACTCGGTATCCCCAATTCCGTCAAAGCGGGGACGAGATCACAAGAGTCACCCATACACATTTCGTTGACATCCCTATATACCCAAACATATTCTGTTGACATCTCTATGTAGAGGCAAAATACCCCACACTTGACGAGGACTCGACATCCCTAATAGGATCAGAGTGAGAATGTGATCACAAAGTTGTATGAACTTACAACGATGTCATCCATATAGGAAGACAAAATTCCATGGAACTAACCAGGCTCGATATCCTCAATCCCATTGAAGCGGGGGCGACATCACAAAACCCACCCGAACTCATTCAGTTATCATCCCCGTATTGAGTCAAAATACCCCAAAATTGATGAGGACTCAATATCCCCAATCGACGGGGCGAGAACGAGATCATAAAACCCACCCGAATTTATCTGTTGCCATCTCTATATAGAGACAAAATACCTAAATATTGACAAACTGATTGTGAAAAGGAAAGAGTGTCACCCCTTGTGAGACTTATTTCCCTGACGCTTTAGAAAATCCTACCCTAATTCTAATTTATTCACGTGTATCAAGATTTGAACTTATGACTTCACGTATAAACTTTTTATCACTTGTCCAACTTGCATTTTTTTTGAAAAACTCGGCTTTATTAGACTAACAACATCACATCTGACATCAGTCAGAAGGTCCTGCGATATAAACGTTCTGCCCGAGTTTTATTTATGAATATGTAATAAAGAAAAAGAGAAACTTCACCTTCTTGGTCTGTGAGAGCTCTTCCTCAAGATTGGAAACTCTAGTCAATGCCACATTGAGCTTACTCTCCTTGTCCCCTCCTATGGGGGGATTCACCTCAAGGCGGGTCACTTTCTCCTCCATCTCCTCCATGCGCTCCTTGATCGTCAAGAACTGCTTGTTCGATATTTGCGCCGACTTCTCAACCTTCATGTCGTCGAAACAAGTTGTTTCGGTTTTTCTCCTCGTTACATTCTGCAACCGAACCAGCGAGAGAACCGTCGAAGCCAGGGACACGAACCCCCCAACTATTCCTCCCAACGACGCATTGCCAACATTCTTCTTCACCGGCTCATATTCGTCATCGTGCCAGTCGTTGTACAAGTTTTCGTTCATGAAAGCCTGCGATCAGCATGCAAAAATAATGTAATAACGTAGCGAAAACGTATAGATTGATGTGCTGAGTAGGGGATGTTCATTTTGGATCGAGAACAGGGCCGAACTGTGTAATAGAAAAACAAGAACCGTGAATAATGGTTTGGTTTGTAGTTATAATTTGTAGTGAACCGTTAAATTACGGTTCAAATTTGGTTCTCATAAATAAAAGAACGCAGTTAACCATGAAGAACCAGACCGATTCAGTGCTCCAAACCCGGATTTGAATTTAGTATGTATATCTTATAACTAATAAATGTAGTCTATAAGTTAGTATCACATGAAAATTGGAGTGTAATTTTGTTTCACCACGTTCAGTTTGGACCAAATCCAAACCAAAAATTAGTCCGCATAATTAGTCCAAAAATATGGTCCAAACAATTAATTGAGCCCATAAGTTGGGCCCAAACCGAAGGCCCGTCATAGTACGGTTTGGTTCCGTTCTAACCAAAGAACCATTCGACTATTGGGTCAGTTATAATCAGTGCTCTAAAAAAACGCTAGGCCCTAGTCGGACAAAGATATCCTTCTAGAGATTATCATAAAATTAATTGGACAAATCGGAGATTTTTAGCACATTGATGGTTATAATAGAGATCTGGTTCCAATAATTGAGAACGATCTGAACCGGTCCGATTCTTGACTGTGAACACCCCTTTGTTGAGTTTACTTACCGATTCTGAAACGGGAGACAGAAATACCTCGTCGTCTTCATCGTCCGTAGTGTCAGAATCACATCTCTTGAAGCCAAAATGTAGAGAGAAGTCAAAATCAGTACAAAACTAACTTCAAATCTTGTGACATTGTTACATGTTTTAGGGTACCTTATGATATGAACTCATGTCTTCGGTGATTATCTTCTCCTCGACGTCGTACAAATCGCTCCTCGAGCATCTTGCAGCGCCGTTTCGGACCATCTGCCTCAACGAAAAGGATTAACATGGTCAGTGATGTCAGTAGACCCGAACTGAGTCTGGTTCGGTTATAATTTAAACTGATTACAATCCGGTTCGGTTTTGGTGTATAAAAATTGAACCAAAAATTGAACTGGTCAGTTTGAACATGTGGCTAATTTTAGGTCATTTCTTCATTGATTGGGTGCGAAAAATATCGGTTTAACAAAAACAATATGTCAGAAGAGGCCCAAAAATAAAAAAAATACATGAAAACGGTTGAAATAGAATTGACCACATCGAACCGAAAATTGGCTGGTTCAACAATGAGTCAAACCGAATTTCACCAATTCGGTTCAAATTTTGATACTCTTGGAACCAAACTGGGTTCAATTCAAAACCGAATCATGAGCACTCATGATCCCGACTAACCTGAATCGAACTCACTACCGAGAGCTTACCTTTAGTATCTCCGGATCATCCCAAGGGCCCTTGTCTGAACGCATGCAACCACCTTTATCGTCGCAAGTGCAAGTCCCTCCTAGAAACTCTGGCAACTCACTGGCAAAATTCGGCGAAATTTGTCGTTAGGTTAAGCATGCGAAAACCGTTAGGAAAATCACATCGGAAAGATATGAATCAAGAAACCAACTGAATAACAAGTTTGAGTTTGCACGTATTAGATGAGTTGCACATTAAGGTATGGTCTATCACCACCTAAATTTTTCTATGTTGTTTTATTTTGAGATATTGTTTAGAGTTAAGTTTTCACCTAATGTGTCAACTCACATCAGTGGAAGATATTTATTTATCAATTTGAATTTTTAGGTGACTCGTTTCACAATTCATATTGGCATAAAGTCTCATTTTATCAACTTTTTAAGTTGATCAATTTATAAACAGAAAATCTTAAATCTAAACTTCTATCTATCAACATAAACTTTTAGGTGAATGATCAGAAAATAAATAGTTAAATACTGGGAAAACTTACCTGGCATCAATCATCTCTAGAAGCTTGCTTTGGTACTTGCCACCCAGAATCTATCAGTCACATGAATCATATCAACCCTCTCATCAACATCACTAAAAAACACAAAATAAAATAACATACATAGAAAAAGTCACTTAACTACGTTTAGAGCAAGGTGATTTGCACATACCTGACACTTATATTTTCTTTCATTTGAGGGATATTCAAGAATTGCAAAACTTTTATTGTTGCTGATTTAGATTTTTACTTTTTAAAAAATTATTTTGTCAAAAAAAACTAAAATACTCTTTGAAGAGTTGAATGATCTTTTAATTAGAATAAAAAGACTAAAATGCCCTTGATTGTTCTTCAAATTTTTGAAGCACGCCGACAAGAAATTTGGTTCCTTGAAAATCAAGGACATTTTAGTAGTTTCATTCTAATTAAGAGATCCCCAATCTCTTCAAAGTGTATTTTAGTTTTTTTGACGAAATAAACAATTTAAAAAATTAAAATCTAAAAAAACCCGACAGAATTAGTAACGGTGAAACTTTTGCAATTCTTGAGTATCCCTCAAGTGAAAAAAATATATCTGTGTATAGTTATTTGGAAATAATTTTAAGTGTAATTAAGTGACGTTTTCCTTATAATTTATGAACATAACAAAAACATAACAATCTCTTACAGTGAACTTTGCGACAGTCTTGGGGTCAAGAAAGCCCTTAACACTACTCCACAAAAGCCTGAATGCAGGACCGGCGTTGACAAAGAACAACCTATTAAGGCTCTGCAACCAAACCCATAATTTGATTATTGTAAAGACGGGTCATATATCGGGCTTGACTACAAAACTAAAAGTTCAATTTTATTAGTTGGATTTGTTTCAATTCTTTATATACACTCATTTTATTCTAATTATTTCCGTGTGGGATTAAGATAAATTCTCTCTCTTATCATCGTGTACACGTGAGACTTATTTTTCTTTCACGCTCGTGTACACATTAGTCTTTACTTCAACAATTATCACCATGGAAACACAAAAGACTCATCAAAGCTCACACACTTTAAGATTTATAAACAAATACCTCAGGATAGTTATCGCCATCAATCTTTTGAAGACGAGTAAGGACCTCCCGCGCCGATTTATTGAAATTCTTTAAACCCTGAACCACGAATAATATGTTAAAATATGTGCAAAGCTAATGTTTTGTTCAATCCAAAGTCATGAAACTCACGACTAGAAAGAATTCAGCAATGCAAAATATAAGGAGTTATAAAATTTTGGGAAGATATATATCATCATGTATAATTCACATGAAAAATAAATAATTAGAGTTGTAAAAATTTGAACTGAGAGAAATCGACCAATAAAACCAAATTAATTCAGTCTGATTACTAATAGAATCGAAATTGAACAAGTTTGGTTTCAGTATATTGCAGTAAAACTAGAAGAAATTTGAACATATTAAGAACTGATGGATTTGGACACATGGTCTATTTTTAAGTCATCTATCTTCATCAATTGAGTTTAAAAGTATTATACCAATAAAAAATAGGTAAATAAATGCCTAAAAGTGAATAATTAATAAAAGCAGTTCAATTAAAATCAACCGAACCAAATTGAACTAACCGGGTTAAAACCAAATGGTATCAGACCAGTTTGGTATATGATTTCCTACAACCCAATTTGTCGATTTGGTTCAGTTCAAAACGAACCATAAACAACTCTAAAATATTAATATTTTAATAAATAAGAAATTTTGAAACGGGTTAATAAATCAAAACAAAAGCACAAATCATGAAACAGTTCCACAATATATAAAATTAAAACTTATATTTAACAGAGTGGGAATTCAAAAATTTTGAACCACCGAGAATAAGTTCTAAAACTCCCGATTTCTAACAAGAAACTCGGGAGTTTTTGGATCATTAGGGTTTAGGTCATAACATACCATTCCTTGGACATCCAAAATAGTAGTGCTCTGATCAATGTGCTTTCCGGCAGCGACTGAGCACGACGGGTACTTAACGTTGAAGGCCCTCTCGAACTCTTGAACATGGTACTTGACGAATCGTTCCATTGTTGTCACTTGCATGAGCTTGTTCGCGTCGATTTGGCCCAACCTTTCAATGTAAATTGGCCTACCATCTTTGTCAACTCCATGATAGCCATGCGGGTAGTATTTGAGAACTTCATCTACTTCCTCATACACAAAGTCCTTCAAGAAAACAAGTTGAGAGAAGATATTAATCAATGTTCTAAAAATCTTTAGGTGCTATTTAAGTTATGAGTGTCTTCTAAAATGAGACAACACATCAAATTTTTTTAATAAATTAATAAAAAAATAACAGAAATATTAGTGCCCTGAGAATTTACCTCAATGATGGTATCGGTACCAAAATCAGTCCTCCACTTGATCATATCGGCCCACATTTGCTTTGCCTTCTCAATATCGAACTTTCTCGCCTTCAAGAATCTAAATCAGAACGTAAAATTTGAATTTAAGAATAGAAATTTCAGAGACTAATAAAATTCACATTTCTAACTATTCAAAGAAACATTAAAGCAATTATTATATATGCATATATAGTCAAATCATCAACTATTCTATATAATAATAAAATAATAAACATCAATGTTTAAAGATATAAAGATCAATATTTTAATATTTTATACCTTCATTTTCGCCTTGAACATGATAAAACATCAATAAAATACTTATTGATATAATTATTTTTATCTTTTCGAAAAATCAAATGAAGTCTTTTTTCTCCTTCTTAAATATGTCGAGTCGACTTAAACAACCTTATTATATATCAAATTAACCTGATGTTTGAAATTTCTTCACCTAAGTCGATTTTTAGAACACTGGGTTAGTGCAAGCATTCTCAATAAACCCTAATTGAATGAAAAATGTAAAACCCGATAAGGAAAAATCAAAGAGGAAACCTCAGCATGAGATGGTGATCGTCGTGCTTGGAGGGTAGTAGCTCGTCTAGGATAAGCGCTTGTCTAAACGCATCCACCGCCTTCAACTCGTTCACATCGATATTATCCTCGATGGCAACGGACATGACCTTCCCGTTCTTTCGGCCCCTTTTCGAGAAGGAATGCTTGAACTTGTTCGAGGCAGTGACTGCCCTGATCCTCAGAGACCTTAGCTTCGTCCTTCTATCGTCATTGTACGTCTCATAGTTCTCAAAATCTGAAGAAATGAAAAACAAGAAACAAAGTGACAATTTATCGCCAAGAACCAAGACTCATAGCAATAATATTGAATTCGATCAAGAACTTGAAATTGAAGCAAGCAAACGACACAAATCCATTTTATTCAAAACTAATATTAAATTATTTGATCAACACAAGTTGGGCCAAAGTAGTAAAGAGCTTAACGCATATGAGGTCGTGACTTCGAATATTTGTGCATGCTGGTAGGTTAGGATTAGTGTAGGATTTCCTAAATTATTTCTGATAAAAAAACTAATATTAAAATTTGGGATAATTATTATTACTATCCTCAACTATACAAATTTTTGTTGGGGAGAACCGGGAGTGAGTTCACAAGAATCTAGCCTCCGATACCACTTGTTGAGGGGAACCATATCTTACCAAGGAGGATAACAACACAAGAAAAACTCACATACACATTAGAACCTACCTCTGACCCAAAAGACTAGTCTATCAGGTCTTGGGTTTAATGTGCGTATAAATTCTCTTTAAACCCCGTACTCTTTCGATGTGGGACCTAAACTCATATGTGGACTTACATGGTGAATTCTAATGGGATGGGGTTTAATATGGAGGGTGAGATTGTTAGGAACTCCACATGTGAGTCCATGTCCCAAGTACGGGGTATAAGGAGAGTATGGTTCTGGATCCTACTAGCCCACCTTCCTCGATTCACCATAAAATTCACTGTCTGCCGGCTCGATAATATACGTGCAAATTTACCTCTGATAGCACTTGTGGAAAGAACTGAGCCTTACCAAGAAGTAGCACAGACCAAAAAAGTCATACTATTAATGTTCTAAAAAACGATAGTAGCTAGTCGGGTGAAAGATTAGTTGAAAGTCATAAAATTACAATTTCACAACTTATTTTATTGATGAATCATTTTTTTAATACAATATACTATATCGCATTCTCCTTACCCGGCTTGTTGAAGGGTCGGTCTATACTACACTCCATTACGTCACACATGATTAACAACCCTTGCAAAGTTCACTTGATCAATATTGGAGACAGCATGCAGCTCTCACCTTACACAAAAGGTGCACAAACCAATTCCTTCTGCACAAAACCACCCAAAATCAGAAACCAATACACATCAATCGTAGGATCATAGATTGTCAAGTTAAGAAAATGAACATGAACCACAACATTTGAAAATGATGTAATGGAATAGAAAAAAGAATGTCCTAAAAATCCCTGAATTGTTAGTCCCTTGTTACTTTTTTATTAGTCTGACTAATTCTTTATTATTTTGTAGATGTTCTATCCACCAGACTAGAACCTAATAATTTTTAAAACACTGCAGTGAAATGTGGGTCAACCAAAAAATAACCCAACAACCAAATGGGTCGTCAATGGAGAGTATAAACCACACCAATTGAAAATGGCGTAATGTAATAAAGAAGGCAATGTTCTAAAAATTTCATTAATTCTCGATTAATCTTGTAAGTCATGCTTGTTCGATTAGGGCATAATTCTTTTTTTAGAACAATGTGAAAAGGGGTAAGAAATGGGTAAATAAATAAACAACCCAACAACCAAATGGGTAATCGATGGAGGATCTAAAAGCTCAAAACTATACATAAACACAACAATTGCAAAATATGTAATGGAATCGAAAATACAATATTTTAAAAATCTCCGACTTGTATAATTAATCTTTGATTAATTCAATTAACTCCCGTAGGCCCTATCGGTTCCACCAGCGCCTAACATTTTCTCGTAAGAACACGAAAAAGTAAGAAATGGATCAATCAAAAAACAACTCAAAACCCAAATGGCACATCAATAGAAGATCTAAAAGCTCAGCAAAACAAACCAATCACAAATCTTGCAACAAAACAAGAAATGGGTCAATCCAAAAACAACTTAAAAACCAAATGGGTGATCAAAGGAGGATCCAAAACCTCAAGAAATTAAAACCATCATAATGGGGACAAATCAAGAAGTGGGTTTTTTGCAAGAGAAACGAATCGATTAATTACCGTAATGAGATCGAAGAAGAGAGGCTGTGTGTGCAAATTAATCAATCAATAAAATCATGCGCACAAATCTGTGTAGAAAAAGAAAGGGTTTGGTCTCGATCTCGTTTAGAGACAGCAGAGACAAAGTTGTTGTTTGTTTCGTGTTATGGATTCATAGCCGTTTTAAAAATTCCCGAAACGCAAGCCGCTCCGTTGCATTGCATTGCAAGTGAGACCCATATTTAGATTAATTTAAGTTAATCCAAATCTAATTTGTTTCTAAACAACATTGCATGCACACTTAATTAATTAATTGCCACCTAATTTGATTGTAAACAGTTTTTGAAACAGATCATATTGTTGGTTATAAATTTGTTTTGATAATTGGTTTATGCATGCAAATATTGGGTTTGGATGCATTGTTAAACTCTTCATGTAGAAACTAGTGGGCTAATTATAGCTAGACCTGAAATCGAACCGATCAGAATTGGACTCGTGTCCGGGCCTAGAACTCAACTGTTTTTTACATAGTGCTTCCAGATTTGATTCTCATATATTGAGAAACCGAGTGATTCGGTTCGGATCGATTATGAACAGTTCGATTCCGGTCCATAACCATGCCCGTTCCTACTGAAAATTAATTCGGGAAAATATTATAAATTGTATGAAACGTTATCTATTTAAAAGACTGAATTTTTTGCTTGTTGCAAGTAATTAATATCAAATCTCAGTTCGGTTTTAGTTCTTAAAATTCAAAATTATTTATTAATCAATTTGCGTTGAGAACAAAGTATGTAAATTGAAGAATTAAGGTCAAGATTTAAGAGTATGTCATTTTGTTTACAAATTTTATATTCATTATTTTGTAATATTTAAATCTAAATATTGAGTTTTTTAATATTATTTATAATTACAAAACTAAAATTTCATCATAAATGGGACTCTAATCCGTTTAATTTGACCAATCAGACATAAATTAATAGTCGAAAACTAACTGATTAAACCAACCAAACCGGAAAATCGCGGTCAGTACCATACCATTTCCTCACATAACCGTTTGGAGTATGATTCTAATAATGGGTGAACCGTCGGGTCGGGTCGGGTCCGATTCTAAAACCATGGCATTTTGGTAAAAATTATAGGAAGAAAATTACAGTGGAGAAAGAAAGATTTGGCGGCACTAATTAACCGTTATTTTGGATTCTGTGGATTAATTTTCTCTCTACTTTCTCACACTTTCCCTCATTTTCCCTCAAATTTCTCTCCTTTCCTATCAGCAAGAAGCAAGCAACCCAAAACCCACCCAGCCCTATCTGTTATCGATCACATTGCACCGTCACAAACCCCAATCTTCCCTGAGCTTCACGATTTTGGGATTCGCTCAACGATCGGTCAGTGCGTTTCTTTCCCCTTTTCGTTTCTGGGTATTGCCGTTTTCATGATCCGGGTCGTCTTTTGATTTGGTTATTGGTTCAATTTCTCGTTGTTTGAGGTCTGTCCTGTGACTGATTCGTTAAATGCATGTTGTGTTTGGGACTGTGAGTGTGAGTATAGTATGTGTACCTCAGCAGTGTTGATTGATCGTTTCTGGGTTTCTGTTTTTTGAATCGTGGGTTTGTGTGTTGGTGCTTGCTTGGAGGTGGGTTGATTTGGGTTTGAATGTTTGGTGAAAAATGTGGCTATCTATGAAATTATTGGCATTTTGCTATTGTTTCATGTTTGCATTGGAACTATAGTTTATTGTTATTCTCATTTCATATTGATTTGAGGATTGATGGATTGTTGGGTTTTAGATGACTTGTATTCACTTAGTTTTCTCTAACTACTTAGATACATACTCTAATTTAGGTAATTGGTAGTGTTGATAAATGCTTTAGTGTATAAAGCATATTAGGTTATGAGCATTGCTAAGTCTAAAGCTCTTCTATTTTAGTTATATATTGGGAATGCTGCCTGAGAGATTTGTCTTATGGGAAAGCATAATGCTAAGAGGATATCGCCAAATGTTTGAGAGTTAGTTGGTTGATGCTTTATCCAATAATAGGCCCGTGTTTTAATGCACTCAGTTCCTCGGGAAGTAATAGTCGAACAGACAATTATGGATTCAGGATTGTTTATATGCTATTTTTCATACTTCCAATGACATATCTTTCATGGTTGGTGTACAATGCAGAGCTATTTTAATTTTTAAAAAGTTGCGCATGTTGTTGTTTGCTTCTAATACCAATTTTAGGTTCTACCGCACTTCCACAGGAGTTGGCTGTGCAGTTTTCATTCGAAGCTATCTCCATCACGATCAGGTCCGGCTCTGAATTCAAATATGGATGGGGACTTGTCGATTACTCTTCCGAACGGGCACGCCAACGGTGATAAACAGCCTGATCCACAGAGAACTTACCAGGTTGTTGTTGCGGCAACTCGGGAAATGGGTATTGGCAAGGATGGAAAACTACCCTGGAGATTGCCCTCCGATCTTAAAATTTTCAAGGACATAACTGTGGCTGCCACTGATCCTGGGAAAAAGAATGCGGTTATAATGGGTAGAAAAACATGGGAAAGTATTCCCCTTGAGCATCGATCTCTTCCTGGCCGCCTTAATGTTGTTTTGACTCGTTCTGGGAGTTTTGACATTGCAACTGCCAAGAATGTTGTGATATGCGGAAGCATGACTTCTGCTTTGGAACTATTGGCTGCATCGCCTTACTGTCTGTCGGTTGATAAAGTGTTTGTAATTGGAGGTGGCCAAATATTAAGGTGTGTGCTGTAATTCATTACCATTTTGAAGCACTCTTTGTTTTCTTTTTATTGACTCTCTTCGTACAGGGAAGCTCTCAATGCTCCCGGATGTGATGCTGTCCACTTAACCGAAATTGAGACAGACATTGAATGTGACAGTTTCATCCCTCCTATTGACATGTCCGTGTTTCAGCCACGGACTCGTCTTTTCCTGTGGTGGAGAACAATATTCGGTTTTCCTTCACGACTTATGTTCGTGTGAGAAAGTCTGCGCTTGAATCTCTCAGTCAGAGCAATGATATGGTCCCTGATAGTGCTTCAGATTCTGATAAGTTTAAGGTACACAAGTTCTGCTTCCTGCCTCAGGTGATTATTGACAAACATGAGGAATACTTGTACCTCAGACTGGTTCAACATATTATTTCTAAAGGCTTCCAGAAGGATGATAGAACAGACACTAGTTTCTCGTCAATATTTGGTTGCCAGGTAAAGAAAAGTCCGGTCGTCACAGTACATGGAATTTAATGATATTTGTTTAAAACTTCAAAGCTGACAATGGCATATGCACCATAATATTTTTTTCTTGACAGATGCGTTTCAATCTGCGCAAAACTTTTCCGCTTCTCACAACCAAGGTATAATTAAAGTTAGCTAATTTGTCATACATAGTCCAATTTTGTTTATTTCCTTTATTCAATATGACATAAAAAGGCGGTTCTGCGACGGGTCTCCCACCATTGTGGGATTTGTAGAGATGGATTTACTTTTTAATCCTCATTTTGCTTTGTCATTTGGTTCACAGAAAGTGTTTTGGCGAGGTGTCGTTGAAGAACTCCTCTGGTTCATAAGTGGTTCAACAAGTGCCAAGGTGATACTCGGTTCTTAATCGAATAGTCTGGGCCTGTATTTTTAGTTTCTTGTTTAGCATATTTTATTCTATAACTAGACTAGAGCGGAGCATGATAGGTTTGTTCAATAAATATTGGCTTTCTAGTATGAACATTCGCCTTTAATCAGTTCTACTGAATGGAATATGTTTTAGCATGTGCCTAATGGAATGATTTAACTTACTACTTGTACATACCCTGGGTATTTATATCATCTGCGTGATCCAGATATGGTATTAGGGAAAATGACATTTTGTTACACATAACTATGACCGTTTCACACTTTGCTACCTCAACTATTTTTTTTTCTCTTTTTTAGTGCCTTAACTTGTATTTTGGGACATTTTACTATACCTAACTATGCCATTTTGAGACAAAATTTAGCATCAAAATGTCCCAAAATACAAGTTAGGGTACTAAAAACGAGAAGAAAAAAAAAGTTGAGGCAACAGTGTGAGCAACCATAGTTAGGTGTAGTAAAGTGTCATTTTCCCATGATATTATGAATTATGATGAAAACGACTAATTTCTGAGAAATTTGTCATTGTCATTATAATAGGTCCTTCAGGAAAAGGGCATTCACATATGGGATGGTAATGCGTCCAGAGACTATCTTGACAGGCAAGTTGTCAACATCTTTTCTTGGGAATCTATTGTTACTTAAGTGTACTAATATATTCTATATGATATTCTAGTATTGGTTTGAGCGACTGGGAGGAAGGTGACGTAGGGCCTGTATATGGGTTTTAATGGAGACATTTTGGGGCTAAGTAGGTGGATTTTACAATTTAAATTAGCTGGCTGGTTGTATATTACTGAAAGCAATCATATGTTGATTGTTACATGTCTTGATGTTTACAAGTATACTGGTATGCAAACTGACTACACTGGCCAAGGCTTCGATCAGCTGTTAGATGTTATTGACAAGATAAAGAATCATCCAAATGACCGTCGGATCATACTTTCAGTTTTGAACGCACTTCCACCATACCACATGCTTGCACAGGTTATTATCAATGAAGTGCTACAGCCAAGCTTCTGATATAGGATCATTTTCCTGATACATCTTTCTGGGGGTTCTTGAAGTTCTATGTTGCCAATGGGGAATTATCATGCCAAATGTACCAGCGCTCTGTGGACATTGGCTTGAGTGTGCCATTTAACATTTCATCATATGCCCTTTTGACACACATGATTGCTCATGTTTGTGGTATGCATTCTTCACATAGAGCTCTTAAAGTTTATGGTGTCTTGACCGGTGTTCTAAAAATCTCCAAAAGGCCCTCTCCGTCTAATTAGCGCCTAACATTGTTTAGAACACTGGTTTTGACGTGTTAAAGACAATGTCTTTTATAATTGGCTTCTGCAGATCTTGTACCCGGTGATTTCATCCATGTACTCGGGGACGCTCATGTTTATCACGCCCATGTCAAGCCTCTGCAAGCATGATACGAGTCCTATCCCAAATAACATATTAGGTATTTAATTATTAATATTTGGATATTATCTACTAGAGTTTGGATTAGTTTGGAGTATTAGCTATTAGAGTTGGATTGGTTAAGGGTTTGTCCTTATCCTATCATTAGTTGGATTGTTACAGCAGGCTCTATATATACCTGCCTTGTTTTCGAAATAAGATCATCAAT
>JAYMTP010001773.1:0-22260 GCA_036897365.1 Geranium brycei
ATAATTGATGATGAAAATACATAACATACCTCTCTATTTATAGAGAGAACATATAAAACCCTAGACAAACACATATGAAACCCTAGCCGTCATAGTTTACTAAACATGCCATAAACACATGGGCTTGGGCCTATTCTAACATCCGCCTCGTCTGCTTCTCATTCCTGCAGCTTTGGCAACCTCAGAAATTAAGTGGCGGACATCAACTTCCGCCACTCTCGTCGGCCTCTCTTTGGTTCAGTCCTGTTTCTGCCGGTACTCATTTTCCGAGAGGCATGAGTCATCCTCCGCCACTTGTCTACCGCCACTCGCTTCTGTTGTCTCATAAATTGTCATTTCGTCTCTTTTTCGCTCCAAATCGACTTATTTCTGCACAACTCACTTGACTACCTCCGCAAAGCATACATGACATAAAATCTACTAAAACGCACTCGAAATAGGATAAGACCGGGTTAAAAGTGAGTAGATATGTCTCGAACGGCTACGAAAAATATATTCGTATCATTAGCCGTACGTGGAAAACAAAATAATATCCCATAAATTAAAAAAATCACAAAACCCGTTATGTAAATTTATAGGGCTGGGCTTAGAAAACCCAATTCAACGTCAAAATCTGTAAAAACCTCAACAAAACAAAACAAGCCCGCCTCTGTTCTCTGCCCAACCAATCCACCAATGAATCAAAAAGCTTTAGTACCAAATATTCATCGAGTAGAAACATCCCAATTCAGGTCCTACGTCTCTGGGTCGAGCCGCCACAATGGCGACTGTCAGAGCCACAGGCGCTATTGTTGCAGCTCTCTCCATGACCGTCCTCTCATACCTGCTCTGCACATATCGATCCAAAGCCTCCTCTCTAACCTCGAAGAAGAAGAAGATGAGACCCAGAAATGGGCTTATTGGTGCCATAGGAAACACCCCTTTGATCCGTATCAACAGTCTCTCTGATGCCACCGGTTGTGAGGTGTTCTTTTACTTTCTCTTCAACTTATTGCCTTTTCTGTTGATTCTATCATCTGGGTAATCCTTGATTTCTCAGTTTACTACATATTCCATCAACTTGAAGGTGAAGGTGTAGAATTAACTTGTTCAGATTGATTCATCAGCATTTTTCTCTTGTTAATTTGTGAAATAGACCACTTTGTTAAGCTTAAAGTTTTGATTTTTGGTTCATTCTGTGAATTGGGTCTCCATTAATTTATAGTTCTGCTGAGACTAGTTTTAAGTTTGACTCATTACTACATACATGAGCATATTCACAAGCTACTCAGAAGCCACCAATTGTAAATTTGTTTTGGTACCTTTTTTTCCAAGTTGGTTGCTTTGTTTCCTTCATACTTTGATGGCCCGTTGAATGTGACTATGACTGTCAAGGATAACATTTTCTTATTTGGGTTGTTCAGATTCTGGGCAAGTGCGAGTTTTTGAATCCAGGAGGGAGTGTGAAAGATAGAGTTGCAGTGGAGATCATAGAAGAGGTGAGTTACTTTCATCCTTTGCTTAGTTGACCACACAATTTAGGAAATATATAAAGAAGGAAACGCGACTTACAAACTTTGAGAGTTTTGAGATTTTGGTCAGGGTAACCTTGATATAACTAAGTGTATACTCAAACTTTGAGGTGAGTTAATTCTATCGTTCTGTGCCAAAAATCGATGCGTTTGGTACTTGCGTATTTCTTGTCTAACAATAGTAAAGAAGACTAAGAGAAGGAAATAGGTTCTTTTTTGGGGAAGCTTTTCCTCGAGGGCAAGAAGCTCCAAACCAAATCTTAGACCTTATAGTATTTGTACTTACTGTTCGCGTTGCCATATTTAACATCAGGCACTTGGAAATTTTGAATATTCTAACAAAACCTCTAATAGAGTTACAAAGTCTTTTGAGGTTATACTCTGATTTTGGAACATCACGTTTAATGGAAGAAATAGATACTTCTATTTTGTTTGTTAATATTAGCCATGTGTTTAAAGCCACGTAGACAGCAACTATGCTTGTGAAATTATCCTGTTATGTTCCATTCTTATGGGATCATATGCAAATTATCAACCTCTTGGAATTGGAATAGAATTTGTTGATTATTTTCTTTTCTTACTTTACAAGAAACTTTTGAAATCAGATTTTCTTGTTATTTTCCAGTTTCCTAAAACCTATGTTGGCTGTGGAAGAGGCCATTTTATGAGTTCACCCCTACATGGTTCCCAAGCATTTCCCATTTCAAATGAAAATATGAATTCGGGGAGAAATCGGCAAAACTCGTATTAAATAAATATCAGATGTATATAATATTTTAGTAAAATAAGGTACTTTCAAACAACTTTATAAGTTAAGACAAAAGCACAAATTATAGAATAATTAAAACTTGGTCCAGAACTTGGCCAACTCGAATTTACCGAGTTCTCGGGGGAGAGATCGGGCAGAACTCGGGAGTTTCATAACACAGCTTCAAAGCTTTTTTCTTGTTTAATCAGGCTATTAAGTTCATCTGGATTTTGATTTCCATAACAATGTTTAGCAGGATAATGTTATTTTTCTTTTCAGTTTTTTCATTGGATTCATGTAATTTGTGGTCCTTTGGAGATAATAAGATTTGCCTGTTGTTAAACTCTATGCTTTATGGATTATATAGGCTCTAGCATCTGGTCAGCTAGCACGGGGTGGGATAGTGACCGAGGGGAGTGCTGGGAGTACAGCCATTAGCCTGGCAACTGTTGCTCCTGCCTATGGATGCAAATGCCATGTGGTTATCCCAGATGACGCTGCTATTGAGAAGGTATGTTTTTTTATTCTTGACTTAAGGAAAATTTCTTAAACAGTGTTCATCCTGCAAAACCTCCATTGTTCTCAGTCTTATGAGTTATTTTGAGTATCAACATAGATATTATAACGAGGGTTTGGTTTTAGAATGAGCAGACATACTTTTGGATAATAACGGTAGGGCATGTTTCTGCAATGTATATATGTTACTTCTTCCTTATGGTTTCTAACTTAACATAATGTGCATCATGGCCAAATTTAGTAGAAAGTAAGTTTCAATGAGAATTATTATATTGTATGGCTTTTACATAGATCCTAGTAGTCACTTTAAAATTGCCACAAGAGTATGATATACTCCTTGTGTTCCAAAATAAGCATCATTTTGTACTTTTTAAGGATTGAGGGAGTTCTAAAGTGAGAATTAGTTATGATATACTCCACTTCCCCACCTTGTTCTCATGTGCTCCTACTTGGTAATATGCTCATAAGGTAATAATAACTAATTCATACAGGGACATGATCGGCAGTCCATTCATAATTATCCGGAATGAAAGAAATAGTAAAATCAAGCTTTTCTTCTGGTGTAATTTACATTATACACCGTCAAGTCATCACTTGAACTTACCGAAGAGTTTGACTGAAGCTGTCTATTGGTGTCCTTAAATTGTATAACAGCATTATGGAAATGCATGTTTAGCTTACAGATGAAGAAGAAGAATGTTTATTGGGATTGAGAATGACTAGATTTTGTACTAATAGTTTTCCACATACTCGTTATTGAAGAATGTTTGTTGTTTAGCTTAAATTGAAGGGCATGGTTTTTTTAGAACTTATTTAGAATATTATTTCAAATCATGGGAGGGTTGTACAATCCAACCCTTCCCACCAACTGTGGATAAAAAGAAAATGACTCTTGTCTAATAACTGTTAGAGTTCTCTGAAGACACATTAGAACATCACGAGGATGCGGGAATTGCATACCATACAGGTGTCCATTCTTTAAGCATACTTCGGATTTTAATTGACTTTTATTACTCCATATAGTGGGGGAACTTACAACTCCAACTTTCTAGAAAATTATTGTTTGATTTTCTTTTCACCTTCTTTGGTATAACATAACATTTACAATTGGCTTTTGTTAAACTACTCAGTCAGAAATACTCGAGGCTCTTGGTGCTACTGTCGAGAGGGTAAGACCAGTGTCAATCACACACAAAGATCACTACGTCAATATTGCTCGGAGGCGAGCATTGGAAGCAAATGAATTAGCGTCAAAGCATAGAAATTATGATGAAATAGATCACAAAAACATTGAGCAAGTAAATGGTTACAGATCTGGGGAAGTAGAATGTATGGGTGGTTTCTTTGCTGATCAGTTTGAAAATTTGGCTAATTTCCGAGCACACTACAATGGTACTGGACCTGAGATTTGGGAACAGGGTGCTGGAAATGTAGATGCTTTTGTTGCGGCTGCTGGTACTGGTGGTACCGTGGCGGGTGTTTCAACATTTCTCCAGGTTACTTTCTTTGCCACCTTCTATGTTCCTTGATTTGCATATAGTAATCATATCAATCCCTTGTTTCTTTCCACAGGAAAAAAATCCAAAGATAAAGTGCTTCCTGATAGATCCTCCTGGTTCTGGTCTGTACAACAAAATTACAAGGGGAGTAATGTACACTAGAGAGGAAGCCGAAGGACGAAGATTGAAGAATCCATTTGACACGATAACTGAAGGGATAGGGATCAACAGGTTAACTCGGAATTTCACGATGGCAAAACTTGATGGGGCTTTCCGAGGCACAGATATGGAGGCCGTTGAGATGTCAAGGTAAGCTCAAAATCCAGCCTTTGGTTGTTTTCTTTTATGTTCTAGTCAAGGTTCTAAAACTTGGGATTGGGGAGAACTCGGCGAAGTGAAAAAAAGGAGTACTGGGAAATCTGGGAGAAATTGACAAAACTCATTTTGTGCATTAAATAAATATTACGTACGCTTATAATTGTATATAATTTACATGAAAGACAATAAAATAATAATGTTTTTGTAAAATAAGATGCTTTCAAACAACTTTTTATTTTAAAACAAACACAAATTATAGTACAGTTCTCAGGCATATTTAAAAAATGAAAATAAAATTTGACCAGAGTTGATCGAATAAGAACTCAGCAAAATTGAACCATCAAGAACGAGTTCTAAAATTCAGTCCAGAACTCGGTCAACTCGATTTTAGCGAGTTCTCGGGGAGAAATCAGGAGTTTTAGAACACTGATTCTAGTTACTTAATTTCTCGGGACCCCATCCTTGAGAAGAACTTGCTCATTCATCTATAAAGTAACCAGTGAAACATTTGCAGTTGGCTTCCTGTTGTATTGCAAAATAAGTTTTGATGCTATACCCCCCCTGAAATTTTCCAGGTTTCTCATGAAGAATGATGGGCTATTTGTTGGGAGTTCTTCAGCAATGAATTGTGTGGGAGCTGTGAGGGCGGCGCAATCAACTGGGCCAGGTCATACAATCGTAACTATTCTATGTGATAGTGGAATGAGGCATCTGAGTAAGTTTTACAATCCCCAGTATCTATCTCAGCTTGGTTTGACGCCCAAGGCAGCTGGCTTAGAGTTTCTGGGCAAGATTTGACGAGAGAGCCACCCAAAAATGTCTGACTTAGTTAGCAAGCAACAAGTTTTAGCAGCGCGTAGACTTTGAGGGGCTGGTATTATCTCCCTCAAATTTTGACCATGAGAGCGTGTTGAGAAGCAACTACATTGCAGAGACTAATGGAATATTGCCATTTTGTAGGAATTAGGATGTTGCATTCTTTTCAGTTTCAGATAACATTGTATGTTGTATTGAAGAACACATACTGGTTGGCTACCATTTTTTTTCCTTGTCAGTAGAAGGGTATATAATTATTCGACGGTTCAGAGATAAATATTGTTGGCTCAGACTTCTTGCTCTTTAGTTTCTTGAATTAACAAGATGGAATGCTGTATATTTGATTCAGAAATGATTTTGAACCTAAAATCTGTAGCCAGTGTCCTGTGATCTGTCATTTAGGATCAAATTTTTGTGTTTGCCATGTTTCGTGTAGATTCACTTAAAAGAATTTGCTCAAGTCTCCTCAACCAACCATAATAGAAACATTCTGCTATAATGTGAAGTCTCCTCTATAGCTTTCCCACAATCGTACAAGAACCACACCATTCTATAACTTAGTCTAAAGATAATTTTGCCAAGCATTTTTTCCCATTATGATCAATTACAAAACAACACAGCATTAGCTTCATTTTTGCTTTTAGGATCCCTGCAAAATGACATGAATTATGATAAAAAGTTGTGTTCATCTTCAGCTCAGTACTAGCAAGAGAAAAAACTTGGTCTAGATGATGCACCTTAGATATGATGTATTTCAAAATCACAAGGTCAAAATGTCCAACTGAAGGATTATTAATCAAGTACATAACCTAGATAAAATTTTATCTAGAAACAACAGATTTTGGAAACTGCCGGTTCCACCGGCCACCTGATTGATATCTATGGAGATATGAGTGCACACTCTCACTGGGGATTCCGCTTCTCAAATTGGGACTCGTGACAATGCGGTTCTAGCCAATCCCTGGTAGATCCCTTCGTCATGTTGGACCCGCCTTTCCCACCACCCACCAGCTCTTGCAGATGCTCCAACTTATTTTCCCGGCCCGTGCTGCTATTTTTTCTATCTGCTTCCTTCAGTTTCTGCTTGAACTTTTGCTTACGCCCAGAAGGATTCAACTCTTGCTGCTTTGATTGTGATGGAGGGGCTCCGTGTGGTCCTAGGTAGATGTTCTCTTCTTTTTTAGCCTGCACACGTTGAGCAACCCCATAAATAGTTTCAACAGAGTGTTTCCCACAGTAACATACTCTAGCTATCTACAATTTAAGGGCCTTTGAGCAAACCTTTGGAGAAGGAGGTTTTGAGGCCTCTACTTGTGGATCATTCAAAGTATTTCGATTTGTATCTTCAATTCCCAAGCTTGGAATCACAAATCCATCAGTATCTAATACAATCAACAAGAATCATTTCCATGCTATTGTTAGTCAGCTTGATACATATTTTACATCAATCTACTAGAGATAATAACACTAATATGCTCAAACCATTATGATCAGAAACAAACATTTAGATCCTGCCTAATTAACACAAGCAGAATACAAGAGGAGTCTTATAGTGGTTTGCCAAGCAAATCAATCATTTCAAGGATTGAGCAAGTCATTCCTTCCTCCCATTACACGTGATGGGTCCATTTCCATAATTTAAATTGCAGTAGCCAACATCACACTTGATAAACTCACAAGTGGAAAATCTAAAACTACAGAATCTTCAAATCGGTAACAGCTTGATAAAAATAGCTAAATTCACGGAGAAATAATTGCTATTCATATTACAGCTGATATTAAATAACTGCTTCTTTGTCCAACGGAAAATGGGTACTAATATAAACAAATTAAATGCAACGATCAAAGAAATATGTGTATCCAAATTTTAGCATGATCTTAATAGAGATGGTATGCTTATTGCTGTGAAAGCAGCTATATTTCATGATATTCCACAGAAGAATAGTCCCTAAGTGGTACATAACTCCACAGATGTCCTACTACATGTTGTGTTCACAACCACTGGACTTGTAAAGTTGACAACAAAGGCTCAGTTTAATCTGCATTTTCTTTATTTTGTTTTTAAAATAAATATATATATATATATAACTGAACACAAAAGCATAACTATTGAAGTATTTGCAAGTCTTTAATATAACGAGTTCAGTTCCTGTTGCAATGAAAATTTAACATAGAACAGGTGCAACTCCATGTGAAATTCTAATCATCCAATACAAAATACTTTCAAAGATTGACAGGTCTAGCAATGTCCATCTTATAAACGCAACAAAATATACAATACAAACAACAAAATTCAGAGAAGCAATAATTGTGTTCATGGTAACGGCATGTTAACGTCTATGCTCATGAACTGATACTCATAAGCTGGGAAAAGAGGACTTCATCTCTGCTTCTGTAAATGCCTTCTTTTACCTTTTACTTTCCATGTTAACAGAATATATGAAAGGTCTTCATACTGTTATACAGGGACAGACAACTAATATATTTAGTGAAACCTAACTAAGCAAGGAAAAGGTCACACGTTAACTATTCCGGACCGTTTCTATAAGAAACTACAGCAAAAGGAAACTGAAAGCTACAAGGTATACATTTAAGGCAATACTATTGACTAATATCCAAGTCAGACCACAAACATCCCTCAAAAAAAGTGGCATCCAAGTAACAATTCTAAAAACTAAACCGCAAAAATGTGGAAAAAAAATACAAAATACAACAAAATTAACCCCCATCTTGATAAAGAAAACAATAGGACATGCTCAAGGTTCTAAAATTTGGGCTCTGCCAAAACTTGGCGAGGCCACAAATAAGGAGTTCTGAGAATCGGGGGAGAAATTGGAAAAAAGAAATGCTAATTGACAAGGTTCTTCTTTGTCTTGTGTAATTGATGCAATAAGTCAGTTACAAGGTTCTAAAACACAAGTCGATATTTGACTACTGCTGAAGTGAAAATCGGTCAAACTCGGGGAGTTTTAACACTGGGCATGCTAGAACTGAACTTAGCTAAACTGAAGCATGTGACCACAAAGTGTCCTCACACTTACAGATTCATTTCACCCATTTGGAAATAGGAAAAAAAAGAACATCCCCTGTATAGAAACCAAACCTAAATTTGCAAGTTCTAAAAAACAAATCAAAATACCCAGAAACGATCCGGTTCATAGTTTCGAATGAATAACGATGCACAAAAACTATTCCAAAAAACAGAATACCCAGAAAGCATCAAGTTTTTCCAATACCGTTTTTACTAGATTCAATCTAAATAAAAAACCAGCATCAAATACAATGGAAACATAACAGTATCGATATTTGGGGAAAATGGGAATACCCCACTCATCTTCTTCAGCCTGAGGAGTGGTGAGTACAGGAGATGGGTCCATGAGACACTGACGATCATGGATTTGAACGGCCAGAGGGCTCCAAAGCCCAGAATCGATCAGACGGCGCCGATTCCACCAGCACAAACCCACCCAGAAAATTCCTGATCAAAACGATCACGAAGCAAAACGACGATGAAGCAAAGAAGCTTAAGCGACCTCAAAATCCCCAAATATGGAAGCTATTTGGTTACAGAGAAGGAAATTAAAACCCTAACCCTAGAAAGCTCCCGCTGATTCGAGCCATTACTCTTTTTCAAATACCCAAATTACCCTTCTTTTCACTTCAGGTATGGTTTAAGGGACGAGGGCTGTTTCGTCATTGAAGAGCTCCACATGCATGGACAGGTGGCACCATTGCTGATTCGACAGCAGTGAAAGGTCAATATCTGGTGGGCACAATCATTTTGACAGGTGGAAAATATATTCATTTTCTTTTCATGGAATAAATTCTACTGTCCACTAACTAAATGAAAAAAATCAGCATCTCTATGTGAATTTGTTTCTTTCCCAAATAATAGAGTTTTTCATTTGAATATATGTTTTTCATTTTCTTTAATTACATCATGTCATAAATCTATCATTTAACCCTTCTTCCACTCAATTCACAACAGGATTCAAAACTCAGATATCGCGACTAATAATGTGAGTCTCAAATCGTTGCAGTGTCACCTAAGCTCGTCACCGTTGCCGATGTCTTCTTCTCCGCCGAAGACAGACCCGGAGATGAGATGAGTATTTGGAAGAAGAATTGAAGAATGAGGTTCTGGAACACCATCTTTGAATCCAATTTTGAGGTTGCAATCCAAATTAGCATGAATCAAATTTGAGAAATTTTTTTTATTGAGAAGTGGCGGGGGTATTTTCGACATTTTCAAAAATATTAACAACAAACTCAGTTAAAATGGACAGAAATGAGCAAAAATGTAGAAAAAATGTAACTAGGTAAGCACAAATCAAAGTTTTTAAAATATGTACAATGATTTGTAAAAGGGCTTCAATTAAATGTGTAATTAACCCTTTTTTTCTTGTAAATTGACGTATATTTGAGATAATTTTTGAAGAGTTGGTTGGAGTTGTGTAGAACCTCGCCGTCTTCACTATTATATTTAGGGATAATTCTGTTTCACTACAGTGTTGTAACTTTTTCAATTCAGTACGGGTTATTATTTTAAGTGTCAATTTGTTACATGGAACTGTTTTTACATATCTTTTTTTTAATATACTTTTTTACATATGATTTTACCCTCATGTTGCAAAAACATATGGAAAAATTATTGTTTGATTTTCAAATTTTATTAAATGTCGAAAATATCTATGTATTAAATATTTTTATTTTTTAAATTAAAAAAATATATTTTTATGGAATAAATAATAAAAAACGATATGAATATTAATTTTTTGGGATAATTCCACATAACTACCCACGGGTTTCCAAAAGTCTCACTTACCTTCCCCAGAATATATATGCTAACTCACAGCCCACCTAGAATTACTAAAGTACCACTTAGCCCAACAGAGTTAACTTTAACGTCAAAAATACATCACGTGAGAATCATGTGACTGAAATATTATTAAAAATGGCAGAATTGCCCTTGAGTCACACGATTAAGAACTTGTTGACTTCGTTTGTAGCAACAATAGCAGTAGGAAAAGGATGGAGGAGGCTCAACTCCGAAATCAGCCAACTAAGGACGAAGGAGGACGACAAACCAAAGGGTCGAGTGTTTCTGTGGAGCTGAAGCATCAGTATGTACCTCATGGAACAACAACAATCCAGGTAGAAGGTTTTGTGGTTTCGAGAAATTTTCAGTAAGTCTCTTATAAAGCGAATACGAAATTAGTGTTTATGCTCAAGTGGAATGAAAATTTATTAGATTTGATGATTTTGAAATCGGCGAAGGGATAGGTATTTTATTTAGGGTTTATGTTTATAGGAATTTAGGGTTCATGTATCAAAATTGAGGGTTCATTGGAGGAATTTAGGGTTCATGTTTCGGAATAGGTATTTTGGTTGGGTTGATTAGATATTTTTTTGTATTTAATCTGGATGATGTTCAAATTGAAGAGGGATTTGATAATTTCAGGTTATAATAATTTAAGGTTTATGTTTTGGAAAATGTATTTGTTTTATTCGAGTTCAATTACAGAAAATTGAAGAGGGATTTGATAATTTCAGGTTATAGGTATTTGTGGTGTATTGAAATTAATTTATTAAATTTCAAGTTACAGTTATTGAAATTGATTTATTAAATTGTTTCTGATTCAATCATCAATTTATGTTCAAAAAATCTTGTACAATTTCAGCTAATCATCTACCATGAGCAGAATTATGTGAGAAAAATTCTTTTAAAAGTTAGGTTTTAGTAAACCAGTTGAGTATCGTGTAAGCCTCTAACTCTATCCATAGTTTAGGTTTGATTGTTTTCCTCTTTTCTTGAACTGATTTGTAATTGATGAATTCTCTTTTGAGCACCATGGTTATGGGCTAAAAACCCTTAACCATGGGTGCTAGACCTTGGGACGATTTATAGTTATAATAAGTTAATTTTTAGTTATTGAATGCATGAGAAATTGATCCTGCTTTGTGCGAATTTATGAGTGTTAAACTGGTCATTTCATATTTATAATCTAAATTCGAAATCAGCTCCGAGTGGTGTGACTGAGAACGGATCTAAGTAGGGTCGAAAGATCGGTCTCCTAGAGTTGATGTCTCAGTTCGAAAATTGTCGTTTTTAATGTTGTAGAAGACCGGTTATAAACAATCCCGAGAGAGTCATCGGTCTGATATTAGTTATTATCCAATGTCGAGAGACGGGTAATATATTCACAATATAGGCCAATTTTATGCATGTTTGATTAACTGATTGTTGAACTTGGATTGACTTTAAGTCCTCGGTCTAGCACCCGTGGTTGCTAGTTTAATTGTTGAATTCACCGTCACCCCCATATTCCTGCAGTAATCTATAACTAACCGTCTTTAAATTTTTATTAGCTTATAATAAAAAATCCCTAAAAATTGTGTTTTTATTGTATTATTTATTTTATGATTTACCTAAAAAGGAAACTTTAATTAGCCAAATAAGAGACCCTATTTTGGTCCCTGCGGATTTGACCCAGATTTTAGCTGGAATATAAATTTACTTGATAAACATCGCGTCTGGTGCGCGAAGCCTTGAGGTGTGAACGGTGCGTGCGCACTTCTCGGCCCATCAGTAACGGTGTGACATGCTAATATTGACGTTCGTCTAGTGCTAGTGTACACCCGTGTTACGCCGGTACAATAGTGACGGCGTTGATGGTGAAAATCTTCATTAATGAATAGATTCACACCCTTGTCTATGTTATGTCAGCACATATGTCGTTTACATGCCAAATTAAAATAATACATTAATATGTCTTTGTACTTGGAACAATATACCATTTTCTTTATCATCAATAGTGCAGAGTTTCATGCATCAATCCATTATATCCGTAATTTTTTCCTTGTTTTGATATGGTAATGAAAGGTGTAATGTATCAAATTAAAAAGTTTGATGTATGCACGAAGACCACCGAGTGGTTTCGTTCCGGTGCGACTTCCAAACGCTGCCGGAGGAAATGGTCGTCCCGAGCCACCCCACGTACGTGCTGCCGGCGGATTAGGCTGAGAGCTAATGGGCTGAAGGCCTCCTGGGTGAGGGTGTGGGCCTAGTCCTGCTTCACTATGATGATAATTGATTGATTAAGTCGAGTCTTCGCTATGCAACATTTTTAAATGATTTTACTTTTTTGTCTGTTTTTCTTGTCCCACATCGGCTAGTTTGTACATTCTCACTATCATCTCTTCTATGAATACATAAATTTCTTCAGTAGCAGGACACATTGTTCTATGGCTTTTCCTCGCAAAAGACATAAGTTTATTTTAACCAAAAAATCAATAATTGTCTTAAATGCTAACGAGGACCAATAATTTTTTATTAGTTTAGGGTTGGGTGGTCGGTATTGTTAAATTGGATGTGAACACCCCTATTCCCGTCTTCATATATTAAAGAGTAAATTATTTTGAAATTGGAATTTCCCATGGGGGTGTTAGGACGAGAAAAAAGTCGCCTCATTGTCAATCTTAAAGTTGAAGAGTAGAAGATCATGTTTTAATTAATTATAATTGTTCAAGGAAGACGCTGAAAAGTATGAAGATATGGAGATAACATTATAAATCTAGATATATCACCATAAAATTATACCTGGTCTAAGTTCGCTCTTATCCTAAGTACATGCAATCCAGAATCTGCTGTCGAGAAGCTCCTGCCACCTTCGTCATCCTCTACAGCTAGTGGCGTCAAAAGGATTAAGAGTCTTGTTGAGTTGAGGTCTCCTGAGATATGGAAAATCATTACTAAGGTTTGAAACTAACTTCTACTAAGCACAATTTTATGATAAATATTTCTGTAGTTATGATGTTAAGGTTAGTTAGAAATTATAAGTAGATGTTTAGCTGGACATGTAGGAAGTACTGAAAGAGTTTCTTAAGATTGATTGTGAATGGAAAAAACTTATCTTTCCATTACAATGAGACTTCTTATATATGAATCTTCGAGTTTTTCCTCTTTTTCTTGCCATCTTTCCTTGTCTGTGATAATAGATCTCCTGTCATTGCTGAATCTGCATTTTCAAATTATTTTTTTTTCGCTGCTACCATTTTCTTTCTTTCCTTATCGGTGATGCTTTTTTATGTTATTATTGAATGTGTTGTCTTTTTATCTTTTTCATTTTTCTATGTCGATACAGTCTTCTGCTTTTGTCTTTTCTACCTTTTCATTTTTCTCTGCTGATACAATATTTTATCATTCCTTGTCGATTATAATTTTCCTTCTACATGTACTATCTTTTTAGCTGGATGATGTTATCTCTATATCTCTATGACTTTCAACTGGTACTCTATGTGCATTTATGATTATTTTTTAAGCCGTTTAATTAATCAATGTTAATTTTATGTAAATGATTGTGCCCCTATCACATACTTTGAAACTTATCAAACCTGAACAACGAGTATGTGGGTGATTAAAGGATAGAGTGAGAAAGGATATTCGAATGAACTCTAAACCATCCTTAACTGAATTTAGAAAACCATATAAATACCCCGAGACAAACCGAGTGTGTAAAATAAGTCAATGTTTGGTGAAACTTCCAATCATCAACAATTCATGCACCTGATTGCTTACAAGACAGTCCAAGATATCAAATCCATCCATGAACTGAATCTGGTCATCACAACATAAACCCATACGGAACATTTGGTGAGCTTGGCTCTTGCCTTGTCCAGATTCC
The DNA here is from genome assembly GCA_036897365.1 of Geranium brycei. Lineage (NCBI taxonomy): Eukaryota > Viridiplantae > Streptophyta > Magnoliopsida > Geraniales > Geraniaceae > Geranium > Geranium brycei. Next base: position 14,093 of record JAYMTP010001773.1, read on the forward strand.
TAGAATCATTGTCCTCTTGTGAGCCATACAAACATAATGAATGTTCCAGAACCACTACTCTCATATACCCAACTTTGTTCCTTTACAGAAATGCCACTGGCAAAGGGATGAAGACTGCATGTATATATGCTTATTATTGTAAATATACCTGAACAAATATTTTACTATTTAAATAACTGAATTCATTTACATAGACATCTCCATCGTAGTTAATATAATAAAAGCTTCAGCAGCAGCAGCAGCTACCATCAGTCTTTAGAAACAAAATGAAGAAGAAAAACACAAGTTGCAATAAAGATGAAAATGCTTACTATCTTTTTCGTCTTCTGTTTCGTAGCCAAGTGAAGGTCATTGTTGTTTCTTCCTCTTCAAGTGCAAGTGCAGCCCCTCCCTCCTTGTGTCTCGTCTAATCCGCCAAACAATACACCCTTTGGGGTGTTGCAGAGAAAACCTCCCATACAAATACAGCAAGAGAAGGAAGAAACACAAGCTAAGAGAAATTCTGCATCTACCCGCTATTGTGTTCTTCTGTCTCCATCTTCTTAACAGGCATATCTGCTAATACCATTGTCCTTCCATAAATAACACTTGCATTGTTAATAAAAGTACATTTACAAACATCACTTCTTGGCCGTTGGTGATTTTGTTCCCTTCTCATCCATTTTTCACTCTAAATTGTGCCAAAATCCAAATTTTCCCACTTGAAGGGGGCAACTGAGCCAACATCTGGGAGCCCCCGATAGAACAGGCACACGCAGACACAAACAGCAGCAATGGCAAGCATGGAATGGATGTACGGACGGTGAAGCAAGCCATGTGCACCCGGATATCTTCCTCTGTACTTTGTTGCCACCACTGAACACTTGGCACAAGATTTAAGCCCCCGTACATACTGAATGCTGCTTGCCTCACTCACTTGAGATGTCACATTTTCAATTTGTAAGGAAACTTGACGATTTCTCCTGTCAGCCAGTTTACGGGCCACTAGCTTGTTGTATGAGTGATTGTTCCTCATCACAGCATAAGCATAAGGGGACTGCCCGTTCGCATCTAGAAGAGAATTCCAGCTTTGTAACCCAATCTACACGCGAAAGTAAAATGAGCATTTAGAACACAAGCAAAAATATTTTCACAATGAAAATAATAATTCAGGATCAATCATCAAGCATACCTCTTGAGGATCATTAGTCAAAGCATCGATCATATCATCTGAACCAGATGTACAAGCAGCCAAATGAAGAGGAGTAAGACCACCGGGTCCAATGAGATTCGGAGGGAAAAGATAGTTTTTGGAGCTACCATCATTTTTACTTGAGTGGTAGTTTAAAAGCAAATTGACCATATGTCGGTTCCTCCTTTTTACTGCCCGGTTTAAGAGCTGAATCTCGGACAGCGTCCCCAATGACTGTATTGATAGCTCATCACCATCTGAGTTGCTTTCAACTAGTCTGTCTAGGATTGTTTTAACCAAAGCACACCAGTCTCTTTCAACTGAGAATGTCAGAAGAAATTTGAAGCGTGCCAATGAAAAACCTGGGCCCTCAAGCGGCGAGGAGGCCCTCCTTTGGAACAACCACCCAAGTTCATTCAAGAAGTGCAGAACTTCCTCTTTTGACCTGGGCCGTCCATAATCATGAATTTGATCTTCTGAAATGCTATTGCATACCTTTGCCTCTTCATTGAACTCGGATTCAAGAACACTCAACTCTCTGCAGATAGGAGCATCAGCAACTATCACAGGAAAACTGTTGCCTTTGAAACCATTCTCCACCTGTTCAAAGCAATGACAGGTGATAATTACCAAGGAGTTTAGAAGACTAAATTTTGCATTTTGAAATTTTCGCTTTGAGAAAAAAAAATGTAGTCAAAGCACTACCTCGACGAAAGAGCGACCTAAAATGTCAGAGGTTCCACCATTAAATTTGAAGCAGGGCAATTTTATCTCATACATGGTTCCTTCATCATCGAGTCCGATAACCTCCTTTGTTGCATATCCACCCATGTAAGTGCAGTGAATCCTGCGCAAAACTCAAACATTTACTTCCAAGAACAAATGCAGACAGAAGGCAGATATAACTTCTCATACAACAGCGCACTGTGCTTACTTGGTGCCAGGTCTATTCAAATTTCTACCCTTCAGTACAAGAGAGGTCTCCTGACCACTCACAATAGCCAAAGGAGACACTGATATTAACTCCGGGGAGCTCCATGTTCTCCAGGATTTGCATATGCGAATCTTTCCTGTACATTTTAGAAAGCTACTGTTAATAAAATAATAAGGCAATTACCATTAGTACTTCACAAGCCCACCTAACTAGATAAATTAGAAGATCATGAGTCAATAGCCAGAAACTACAAGATTCACTACCACTCACCCTGTTTATGTGATACTAATTGCCTGCCTGTATGAACAAGAAACCTTCCACTTCTCCAAACATCAGAACTTGAATGTTGGACCAAAGAATTGACATGTTGAAGCAGATTTTCTTCGAACTGTTAACAAAAAACATATCCTGCAAGTGTTCAGCACAAAAGCTACATGTTATATAATAACTCGAGTTGAAGCAATTTACTTACTTTCTCCCAAGCAGCAGATGGCATTGACGTGTAAAGCGAAAGAACTACGCAACCAGGTCTGATATAGCTCTCCATTTCTGTTGGACTATTAGAAAGCCAACTGTGGATCTGAAACAAGTGTGGCAGAAAAAATATATCATTCCTCAAGTTATAATTAAAGGTCCTGTTAATCCGGGTAACAACTCAAAACCAAAAATCCCTTACCTGTGCCCGCAATGCTCCTGGTAAATGACTGGGATCCTTGTCAAACAGTTTGAACATTATTCGTCCAGTGCGATCCTGTGCACCAACAAAGCAATTTTTTGAACCCCATATGAGACAGGCAAGTTGATGCTTACAAGAATAATGAAAAATCCCAAAAGAGAAAAGTTTTGACCAACCTGAGCATCCGAATTCAAGCTAGAGGGTGAATGATCAGACCCTGATGACGAAGTATATCCTGCCTGGTGTTGTGAGTTCTGAAATGAACTACGGTCCATTCCTGTACAAGAACCTCCAAAGAGATCAAGTGGTGTAGTATTACACCTAGTCCTGCTGATTTCAAAATTGGTATTGACCTCCCTGCCTATTGACATCTTGTTAGACTTCACAGCTTCTGTTGAGCTATGCAATGGAAACAACTTCTTCACAAGAGGAGGAGAAGATGAAGGTGATCTCTCTTCCGTGGGATTACTGCTGTCAGAAGAAAAGTACTTCCTAGAAGATGCAAGCTTTGGTGGACTATCATCTTCTGGTGAAGAACTAAATAGTTGTAATGCTAAATTAGGTCTAGTTTCTTGAATTTGACAATCTGAATCTTCAATAAGAGACTGGTAACTGGTACTACTTCTCTCTCCTCCAGCTGAAGGGAACTCAGCAGGAGACATCTTCTGCTGAGTGGGAGCAATAGATTGGTCGACAGAAGTAATCTTAGTTTTCTCACTGTCAGAGCTCTGGCTACTTCTTTGAGACAGGAAAGCAAGAGCTTCAGGAGCAGCAGCTGCTAGAGTGGCGGAAAGAACTGTAAGTAAGTCCACAGTAGATGGAGAGGTTGTGCCTCCATTTAATCTGTTTTGGTGTTCTGAAGAGGCTTGGTTTAGAAATTTCCTATTTATCCCAAAATCAGATAATTTTGCAGCAAAGTCCGCGGGCAAAGGTAATGAATTTATCTTGCTGAGTATCTGAAGGAGTTGGTCTCTATCAGGTACAGATAGCCCATTGCTACTTCTGTCCTCAGTTTTCCCTACATATAAACACAAGATCAAAATTTAGAACATAATTTAGATGAAATAATGCGAAAACCCAATCAACTTGGCCAACTAATTTACCATGTGCTCGAGCAAAAGCAGTCAACAAGTTAATAATATCCAAATTTCCACTGGCAGTGTTGTCCTTGTTCCCTGGGATCATCATATGGGAGGTAACATCTTCTGGTTGAGTTTTCCTCCTTCGCCGGTTGTGCCCAGCAAGTCTGCGCCTACAACTTCTCTTTCCCTCATCAAATTCTGAGAGGGGGTGAAACCTGCAAAAACCAGTGAAGATTTTAATGCTGCTTGGAAGCAAGAACACAAATTCAGTTAATCCAGAAGCAAAAACATGTTGGGATGCAAAATAAATTTAAGTTTATAAGAGAAACAATATCTGGTATGTTGAAAAAACTGAACTTGGGCTTGGAAGACTGAGAAACAAACACATACCAGGACCCAAAAAACACTCAAACTAATGATTCAGCATGTACATGGGAACTAGGAGAAATCTGAAGAAAGGGGCCGAACCTGCTGCACTGCTGGCAAAACCGCTGCATCTGATTCCCCACAATGGCTTTGGTAGATTTGCTATGAACTTCACACACCTTGTGCCGTCGATGATAATCCTTGGCACTTGACAAATCCTCCTTACAGCTATCGACCTGGCACATCGGATAGCTGCTACTGCCAGGAGATCCAGATCGAACCCTCTTATTTGGGCGAGAGGCAGCTGCTGCCTCCTCGACAGAAGTCAATCCCCCAGCAAGGTTCAACCTCAACCTCTCATCATCTTCCTCCACTGTGCTCCTCTTCATCATCACAGAAACTCCACTGCTGCCTTCATCCTTCTTCTGCTGCTGCTGCTGCGCAGTCCCAGCTCGGAGAATCTCAGACTCTAGCGGCTTGGCCACAAATCTCACACTGTCCCAATCCCAACCCTTAGGGTTCCAATTCTCCACAGAGTTCTGATACCCAGAAACAAACCTCTGCTGCTGCTGCTGTTGATGGTGGTGGTGGTAGCTGGGGGTCTGAAAGGGCAGACCACGCTTCCGGGCCATGGGAGGAGCATCACAAAACCTGCTTGAAAGTGTCTGGTGTAAGAAAATAGGAGGAGCAACCTGTGCACCTACCTCTTCCATCTCTAGATTTATCTTCAACCCTCAAACCTGTACCAGGAAAAGTCATTGGAAAATGAAAAAAAGCAAACATACAAATAATAAAATTCATATCCCATATAACTAAATCTCCATACAAGGAAACAAACATCACTCCCAAAAAAAACTCCTAACATAACTGCAGATACATAGATTTTCTATAAACACATATAAGCAATAAATAAGGAAGGACCTTCACCAAAAAGCTCAATTTCCCAGCTCAAACAAAAACTCTCAGCGCCCCCAAATCCAGAAATATCGCACAAAGACATCGAAGTCTACAATTTCCCAAACATTAGTTCGTTTTAACTAAAAAATAACATACCCTTGAGAAGAATCTAGCGTCCGGCCATAGCAGCTCTTCAAAAAAACCCAAACTTTCTCGATTTCAAAGCAAAACCCAATTCAATTCAGTGACCGTCTAAGGATCTAAACCCAGATCTGAATTATTCCACAACTTGCTCCTTGAAAGTGAACGAACCTTGACCCACCAGCCCACGGAGCTAGAAATCACCAGAACACGAATCGCAGAAAACCCAAAATCAAAATTAAAAATCAAAATCAAAACCCAGTGAGAAATAGTGATAGACCAATGAGAAAACGTTGAAAAATGAGGAGGGAGCGATCTGAGAACATGAAGCTGAGAGGAGAGAGAAGAACCCTCTTTCTCTTTACTACTTACTTTATTTTTTGTTTTTTGTTTTTTGTTTTTTGTTTTTTAATTTTAATTTATTAATTTGTGAGTGCATTGCTTTTTGCTGTAACAAACCTGTCTTTCGGTGGTTGGGCAAAAATGGTAAATAAGTGGAAATGAAATTAGGCAGCCCACTAAGAATCCTTCATAATCATTTTCATGTTTTCTGGGTCCTCATATTTACGTTACTACCCCTTATTACATCTAATATTTACAAAATTGTATTTTTTAATTATGTCCTTTTTTTCTTTATTCGCCTCATAACTAGACCGTGTGTGGGCCCAGTACCATCAACATTTTATTGCTCGCATCGTTAGTTTACAAAAATATCATTTCTCTTAATTTTTTACTAATTTATATAATTATATTATTCAATGTGTTCAACAAGTTGCCATTTAACATGTCCACCCAGTCAAATAAACTCTGGTCATTTTTTCTAAAATTATATTATACGTATAGATATTTCAATTAAATGCATATTTCACAGTTATCTTCAACTCAAATTTAGGTCAGTAGCTATAGATAAGAAATTCTCATTTGTTAAATATTTAGATGCAAAATGTTAAGTTTACAAGTAAAATAACAAAAATAATTTTTCATAAAAATACAAAATAATTTTTAAAATCTAAAATTAGATTTTTAAATTTGAAAACTCGATTTTTAATCAAAGGGTATTTTTATTTTGTCACATTTAAAAATTAACGTTTTTCATTTAAAAACTTAACGAGTGAAAATTTTTGATGTCTCAATATATCAGACTGACCCAAACTATAGTACAAATAAATATGCGAAATTAAAGATCACTATCTATACTTTTTGTAAATTAAAATATGACTCAATCGTAATATTAAGAGGCTAATACTATTGGAGAAACAAGAATTGATCAATTTGAACTAGATCAATTTATTCTATATCAAATTTATATAAACTGTAAATTTTCAATTAAATATTTATAAAAATAGTGAGTCCATTGTTGTTTCTTTTTAAATAATAAACTAAACCATATTCATAACTTAAATTTTAAATTATTAAATTAATGATGTATTAGAATTGACTTACATTCAAAATATATTTCTTTTATTCGGTACTCTGATAAAAAAAAATAATTAAAAACCCTGCTAATTTGTTCATCATAGTTACCGCCACCTTCGTATTGACCAGTACTATGTAGATTCGGATAAATCAATGAATATGCAACTGCTATTTACATTTTGACCTTACATGTGTCCATTTTTCTTCACGGTTAATTTAATTATTTATATTAAAATAATAACTAATTTTAGATTGATAATTTTTTATTGATAAAAGTTGTCAATGAAAGAATGAATCGGCCGGCCTTCATGACCTTTCACTCCTTCATCGCCAAAAGTCAAGTGTAGCTTGTTTATATTAAACTACGATATGTATTATGAGGATAAAATATCATGCTTATTGAATAAAAATATTCGTCAATAAAATTGAAATGCACTACCAAATTATAATGGGTTTTCTTTATTATGTTTGCATTACATACTGAAATAGGAAGAATGCGTAAACAAAGATACTTGCTTCCTTAAACATTTTTTTTAAAACCAACTGATCATACAACATTATTAATTCAAATCTTTATACGTACGTGAGGGATGGAGAAATAAAACCAATCTCAAACTCACAATTAGAGTCAACACAGACTAAACTTGTTACTACTTGATACGCAGCCAAATTATCTGATCGACGAACAAATACAACACTTAAATTTACATTACGATTTAATATATCTATACAATTCATATATTAATGATTTAAAACATTTTAAATAGTTACCATTTTATTAAAGCCAAAAACCACGAACTTACCATAAAACTCATCTATTTTGTAGGGTGTTAGTCCGCTACAAATCTATTGATCCACTATAAATTTTAGAACGTTTTTGGTCCATAACATTGCAGATACTACGGCCACAATTTGCGCGCACTATGGAACTGCAAGTCAACGTAAATTTTATTATCTTAACACAACAAAAAGGTCATTTTGCGTGTCCAGAAGGGCAATATGGACATTGTATGAGTGATTTCGAGTTATGAATATCAATTCTAAGCTAAAATCTTTTTGATTATCACAATCTTCTCTAATCACATTCAATTTTTGAATGATAATTATGATCAATTTATGAGCTAAAATCTCACAAATTATCACAATATATATCATCTGATCTCATTTAATTTTCGAATTCAATGTTTATAGCACAGATAGAAATTATTTCATAGGGATGGCAAAAAATTCTGAATCTGACGGGTTCCCGATTAACCCACCCCAATCGGAACGGGTAAAACCCAAAAATAATCGGATATAGTACGGGTACCGGTTTTTTTTCAGGGTTTTTGGTCAGGTGTGGGTCGACCTATACCGCCCCGTTTCCAACCCATTCCCATAACATATAGAAAATAAAAAAGATTTATATATTATTATTTTTCAACAAAAATATTAAAACAGTTTTCAATTATAGATATGTTATACATCATATATAATATATAAAAC
>JAYMTP010001774.1:0-22255 GCA_036897365.1 Geranium brycei
GATTCTTTTCCCTTGAAAGTTAAAATCAATCACCAGAGTCAAAAGATATGAAAAACTCTAGTCGTCGCTTTTCTATTGAAATTCTTTCTATGGTAACTTTCTACACACGATTATCGTTGTATCCTGAGAGACTGTTGTACATACAAGGTAGTAAACATTTTAAGGAAACTGAACTAACGAGTTTCGATGAAAACCAATTTCCTCTCGATTGATCTTCCCAATACCAAATTCCAAATTCAGTAAGATTTACATACAATTGTTATTATTGTATGATAACATTAATAAAGTGAAGTATTTTTAATATATTTGTATTATATTACGTAAGCATGTTTGCTTGATTCACCCTAATTTAAGGTTATGGACTAAACCATATCTGTCAAAATTAAAATTTATTTGTGTAAGCTTGTTCGAGTTCAAAAGATACACTTTTACCCCAACTGAGCCTGAAAAATTAAGATACAATTTGTTTCAATTATTCCTCTAGCGACGAACGAACCTATGTTGGTACAATGGTCAGGAATCAATGGTCTATCATGATTTCAAAGCTGAGACAAGGGCAAAATCGTCCTTTTATGTTATTAATGATGTGGTGCCGTTTTGGTGCATCAATACGATGTCGTTTCTTGTTTGGAGGCTGGTAAGGTATGTCTTGTACATGGAAATGGGGAATTCGGATTTGCAATTTCTGGAGTTAGCTAAGCATACGTTGAGGAGTTTAGAGGACAAATGGAAAACATAATTGAACAACGATATAAGACGCGACAACAAGAAATTGAGGCCGATAAAAGGCGGAGAGAAGCTGCCAAAGTATCAGCAGCAAGAAATTGGTGGGCAGAGGAATTGGTTCCAACATTGTTTGAATTATCATGACCAGAAATGGATTCCAACCTGGCATTTGGGTTTATGAGTCCTATTACGAGAGGTTGTGCAAGGAAATGAATGTTACAGAAAACAGCCAAGCGACCGTAAAAAGGGATAAGAACATTTTGGTGACAAAGTTGGACAAGGACAATCATATTACTACAAGGAAGATGGATAACCTGATATGTTCTGAATCCCTTGTCGTCCACATATTCTTGAGGTGCATATGGAAAGCTTAAATTATGGAGGTCAAATTCCATGATTAAAGCTTGAGGACAAGCTTTATTTAAGGGGAATGATTTGTTAGGATTTCAAAATTGAGACAGGGGCTAAATCGTCTTTTTATGTTATTAATGATGTGGTGCCGATTTTTGTCCATCAATACCATGATGTCGTTTCATGCTTGGAGGATAGAGTAGTTCTTATCTGGTGAGGTGTGTCTTCTAGACGGTGGGTGGTGGTCCTGGCTGAGTGAATTGTAGTTGCCATATATAATTTTTTTATTTTAGGGTTTTGATTCATCTTTATATTTGTATCAACAATTTTATGCCTTTTGAGGGACAGACTCATTTGGGATTATATGCTGTTTGAGAGTTTGTCTAATTCAAGATCAAGATTTAGTTTTTAATTTTATCATTAATTTTGGTCCAATTGTTAAGATTTAAATTTCATTATTTTAACCATTAAGTTAATTTCGAATGATTGCATTTAGATTGGGGATAATGACACTTTGTTACACTTAACTATAACGAAATGACAATTTCATACCCTAACTACTTTTCTCTCATTTTTAGTACCCTGACAATTTTTGTGACAACCTACCTTTAAAATGCTTAAACTACCATTGATTTAAGAAATCACAAATTGAATTTGTTCAATTTTGTTTATCTCTGGTTCAATTTGGTTTATATTTAAGATGCAATTACAATTATGCCCCCAAATCTAAAATTAAATTTGAACCATTTCAAATCTGGTTTGATAAATCAAATTGGACCATTCATATTCTGATTTCTTAAACCAAAGGTATTTTAATCATTTTAGCATAGGTTGTCACAAAAAATTGTCAAGTACTGAAAAAGACTGTTGTGAAAGTTTAAACTACTAAAAAAGACTATTGTCACTACTATTTCGGTATGGTGTTGAAAGTCTGCGACATTTAAACTATTGCAATAAAAACTGTTGTGAAAGTTTGACAATCCGTAGCTAAATCGACTAAGGCTATAACAGCGGCAGACCATAGTCCGCCAGTCATTAAATTTGGTCCTCTTCAGTAGTGTTTTAATGTACTAATATTTTAATACAATATGTTAATTATCGTATCAAATTAATGAGAAATATACTATTTATATTTTTTTAATGTATAAAAAAACTGTCGCTGATTTTAGAATTTTCAGATCAAGAGCATAAACACTTTTATTTTGAGTTGAGGGCATAGCCACATTACATAGACCTCCTGCTGCACAAAGATACCCAAAAAAACAATCCTCACATGACAATGAACATAGATGGATTGTCTAATACAACCTTATGGGGAGCAACAAATAAATGTATCTCTACAGCTCAATCACATTGCAATGAATATATAAGTCAACCAGCAAAAATATACAATTGACCCAAAGCCTAGGTAGGAGTGAGCAATGCTGTAACACTTGTTGAGTTGCTAGTTAAGAACAGCAACAAGAGTTTACTATTAGGTCTAAGGTATATATTATGAACAACCTGCAGCCTTGAGGAAGCTATCATATGGGTTTGTTGCTGGAAGCTGAAAGGAGTAAGGGTGTTGCTGGTTCTCAGCCGCATAAAGCATTCCAGAAATCCCATAAGGTGATGGGTGAGAGCTCATGATTTCATCAAGGAGTAGATTTCCATTCTGCAACTCAGTTAATTTCAAAAGTCAGATCATTGCACAAGAAACTCAGCAGCAGATACATTATAACTCATTTGTTTGTTTTCATCATGCAAGAGCACTCACACGTGAACTTTGACTGAAGATATTCACATATGAAGAACGTTCAAATACTCTTGAAGGAAATAAATTTGTATAAAAGAATACAAAAACACATGTTCAAGCAAACTACCTTTGAGAAAGCCAACCCACCAGAAGTAGGCATATTTTGCATTCCATCATCAAACTGAATCTGGTCCATACTCATGAAAGTGGACATCTTCTTCTCCTTCCCAATCTGAAGGGATTCACAATGGCCAGCCATTTCCACATAAGGCAAGTCAGATAGGCGTGAGATCAACAATGTTCCGACCTGATCTGATGTCTCCATAACCTACATAGGCTTAACCTTTTAGGCAAACAATATATCTAATTTCAGCAGAACACTTGAAGAGTTACCAGAGGGTACAGTCTATAATCTGAATACCCATATAATATAAATAAACTTTGATACTTTAGTGGCCTTCTTTCACAAACTGATTTGTTGCACGAACCACATCAACATACATTCTATTTACCTAATCAAACTTTAAAAACATTTCAACAAAAATATGTCATTCCATGTTAAACATAATAACCTCGAGGTGTAGTAGGTGAGACAATTATATCTCTACCCATCACAAAATCAATAGGTTTTGAGTAACATACTCATGTAGAGAAGTATGTCCAATGGAGAAGCTAAAAATTAGGGATGGCAATTTCATCGTAATCCAATAGGTATTTGTCACCTCCGACCTGTTTGAGTATAGGGTATTTCTTTTGTAACAGTTCAGGTATAGATATGGGTATGGGTTTATCGTAACCTTCCTATTACTCTTATGCTGACTTTTTTTGTCAAAGATAGGGGGAGCATATGAATGATGTAATGTCATTTATATGGTTAAGTTAACTAATATATTAACTGCACTTTTGTTTTTAGATGCTTTGACATTATTACCGGGTTAATCAAGTTGAAATGCAGATACTAATTGAGTATGAAGTAAGAGTTGATGATATATATGTAAATCTATGATAAATAGGTATTTAAAGAAAAATTTCATACGCATGTATTGACCAAGACAAATGGGTAATGGAATAGGGAACTGGGAGTACCCATATGTACCCAAATGGGTAGGGTGTAAAGGAGGTTAATTTGAGTGCGGGGTAGGATATGATAAAATCCTTCCAGAACCTGACTTATTGTAAGAGGGTTTCAAGTTGTAGGTACAATGGATGTGCTCAAGTCTCTAGTTGGATAATTTCGGTGTTACATGTTTACCATAGTTATGTGCTCTGAAATCTAAAACCATCAATGTGTATCAATGAAAGACAAACTATTGAATCAAAAGAATCAGTTGGTTTATGAACTTACTGAATCTAAGAGGTCATCAACACTCAAGAGGCTTGGTTTTGCCAGGAGCAGCTGTGAATCTTGGCTTTCAAATACACTGGGTTCATCACGGTGTATTGAAAATATATGTGCACCCTGCATGTCGAGACAAAAATGTGAATAGATATCAAGATTAGAGAATCGAAAAAGAGATGGAATTTATGCATGGTATTATACCTTGCCAGAATGTCCATGAAATCCATGTTTGTACGTTTTTCCCTGTTCCATGAATAATTGAGCTCCCAGTGGACACTCGTCCTCAGGCAAAAATTCATTATACAGCTGCTCTCTGATGGTGGATGCTTGCTGCAAAGATAGTGTTATAACCATCAGCACTGCTGTTGCATTTACTAAATTGCCGATCCTTTATGTCAAAGAATGGGAATGAGGGTTACATCAGATGATATTTTCAGCACATCCAGTAAAGTTGATAGAAAAGATTCTATAGCTTGGGTCTGAGTTACTTCTACTCGTAAAAGTGAACCCAAAGCATCTTCATCATCTTTTTTGGATCCATAAACTCTCCCCGAATGATTGAGTCCAGTATTGACTGCCTGTAACTTGGAATCATTGACTAATTGTAGAAATGGATCAACCTGATACACCATTGGAGTATCAAGATTAGTAGGAAATATCAAACCAAATTACTCTCATATTTAGCTTGGCTTCATTTAGGAGGTGAAGAGTACCTAGACTAGAACAAAACATCCAATATATGAGCCCAACCATCTATAGCAATCAAAAACAGAAACCAGAAAATTCAGGGAAGAGAAGGTATGAACTGCACATACTGTTTCATTTACAAGTGCTGCCTTAGCCCAAGAAACAAGGGGTGAGATTTTAAAGGCTTTTGATGTGAAGATCATCATAGATGTTGCCAAAGTAAAGAGGGATCGGCGTCGTGATGGTTGTAGTGCTGATCCTGCAAAATAAAAACCTGCATCAGTTGAAGTGTTTACTTCTTGTTTATGCTACACTACGGTAAAGAAGTTAGAGAGATGTTTATCTCATAGTTAACTAACTGATTAAGTCCTCCATACAAATCAACCAAAAAGCTTTGTTTACACATCAGTTCTAGGTTTGTCTCCCTACTACTCACTTTTGTATACTACTGCAAAATTCTGTTTACAACTTCATTGCCATTGTGTATGGTAAAATCATGAACTTTCTGCAGAAGGAAAAACAAAAATATTTATTTCCTTATTTAATCCAAATTTGAATCAGTTTCTTTAAATCAGGTTCAGCTGGAAGCCTGTTTAGCATTCTGCTAGTGTATTGAAAAGCTGTTGTCACAATCAAGCCCCAACATAACATAAGACTCTAGGAAGCAACTATTCAATCTCAACAGGCCCCAGCATACATTATGAACTAATCATAATTATCATCCTAGAGTGTGCAACTCCCTCCCAGGCCCATTAGGGTTGGCCTAGTGCTAAAGTGGCAACAATATTTTTAAGAGGTTTGGGGTTAGTGATAGAAGTAGCATTTTCTTGAATATATTGTAATTAGAGGTGTAAACGAGCCGAATAAAGTCCAATTTCGGCTCGAATTTTTTTTGTCAGGCTTGTCCTTGAACGAGCTTATATAGTCAAGCTCGAGCTCGCCTCGCCTTGGTTCGATCTAGTTTTTGCTATACATATTCATTAAAAATTAAAATATGAATTTAAATAAAAATATATATAATTAATTAAATACTAAACGAGCCCACTTGCAAGCTTTGATAAGTTAGGCTCGAGCTCATCTCGTTTATTAAACGAACCTAACCTTAGGCTTGAATTCAGCTGGAGCTCGATTATAACGAGCGCAAGTTGAATATATGATGAATCGAGCTCGAGCGGCTTGTCAGAAACTTGACTCGTTTGCACCACTGTTTGTATAATAATAGGCAAATTCAAAACAAAAAGTTCCTCCCAGATTAGCTGAATTTGTAGTAGTCTGCGTAATAAGATATCGTACTTAACATCCCAAATGATGATTATTTATCATTTACAACTAGTATAGAGAAACCATTATGAAACTACTCTTCAGGTCCAACTCATTGATATTTTCAACTTTAGATAGTAATTACAAGATCATACCCTTGTGTTTCCTATCACTTCCTACTGACCACCCTTAAATGTCATCAGCACTATTTAAGATAGCTGAATTATGTGCAGTGGAATAGAGTATGTAAGAGACATATGAAAGTCATGGCTTGTAGTATCATGTCATATCATATAATGAGAACTGCACTGATATACTTATAAATTCTTGCAGAACTCAAGATTTTCAATCATTTCAGCCTTGAGCACCTTACCTCGTGTAAGAGAAATGCCTCTCAAAGAAAATGCTAGCTGAAAGCTTCGAACAAGAACCTCGTGACTAGAATTCTACAAGAGACAGTCCAATAAGAAATGTATCAGTGAATCAGGCCATCAGTACTTAGATCCTGATAACATAATTCTGCCTTGACTGTTTGCATACCTTTGCTTGTGAAAATAGCAATGCTAAGCTGTAGGTATGAGCAATTGCTTCATAGTTTGCAGGTGTATTTAAAGGAGAGATGGACTGTACCCAAAGTGACGAGAGCAATAGGATAATCTGGCGAGTGCTCAACCTAAGGGAGGTTGTTTGCTGTTATTCGCAGAACACAGACTTAGTCAGGCCAAATGTTGACAAGGCAGTAAATACATGGATTACTTCTACCAATGAATATATTGACAGAAACAATTTAACATACCATTTCCTCATCTGAAACAGACTTAGTAATTTCTTCTTCTGTTGAAGATGATGGATGCCCTTCCATACTACTGGCTAGGTTATAGGTTAACAGTCCATTAACAATTGAAGGACTTGTATTGATTTTTCCAGTCCCATTAGCCACAATATTATCCACTTTGTATTGACCAATGTTTTCTTGTGAGAGGCATTTCTCCTTATCCAACTTGTCAAAGAGTGCAGATGAAGAAGAAAACACAGATACTGCTCTTGAGAGAGTCCTTTGAACATCAGGTGTCTTATATGAGCCAGAATGAGGGCTAACAGGCATCGGAACAAGAACAGTGGACAATATACGGTGTGCACCCAACCTGGTTTCATGGTCTTCAGCAACCATAGCGAGTAGTAATTGATAAAATAATGCTTCAGGAACAGCCTACAGAATATTTTGTTAGAAACAAGTCTGATGCATTCTTATAATATTCTCCATATTTATCAACTAAAGGAGTTCTATAAACCCTTACCTTATTTTGATATGACAAATTAGGCATGGTTGCTGCGATTCGAGCTGTACAGTAAACAGCAGCAACCAAGGTCCTGGCCATAACAGTTATACTTGAGATGTTCTCTAACATCACAGCCATTGTATCAAGAATAGGACCTGCATCACCAATCTGTATGTTCGAGCACCTCAGTTTTGCAATTACTTGCTAAAAAAAGAACATGATTAAACTACTACATAACAATATAAACATATATATCTCGTGTCATGCTGTTATATGGCCATCAAGGCATCTTACAAAAGGTAGAAAGGAAAAAGCATCACCTTATTCGATAATTGCACAAGACACTCATCTATTGCTGCGCGTAGCTCTCTATTCCATTGAACTACTTCATCCCCTAAACTTGCATCATCAAGGGACAAGTGTATGCTCTTCCGCAAGTGTCTCATCATATCACTTAAAGCACCAAGTATAGCAACACTTGGCTGAACGTTGGTTTGTCGAGCAAGGGAAGTAGCAACATGGATAATATCTAGCTGCAAGCCAGGCTTTTGAAGAACATTCTTGTGATCCAGGTGCTTAATTAAAATGGACAATAAAAAATGTTTATTATGCCCTGCGATAAAAACATTTAGCTTACATGAATATCCAAGCAATATATCCTTGTGACAATTGAAAGATAATATATTAGTAGTAATGAATGGCGGTTAGGTTCCAAGAGGCAACAAATTTAGGGAAAAAGTAAAGAACATTTAGTACCGGATTCCTCTATTATTAACTGCATGTTGTGCAATACAGGAAGAGCAAGCCCAAACTTAAGAGACCACAGATTGCAAGTATCAAAATAACGGAACAAAGACTCCAGGACAGGTCGTGCAGTGGCAGCTTCCTCTGCTAACTTGGCTATGTTACACAGGCAAATCCTCGACCAAAAACGAGGGTTCTTGGCATCCTCACTGTTATGAAAGAGAGAGAATTAGTACTAGCTCTGACATGTACCGTGATATCTGTGCGGCTTTAATCATTTATATTTCAGTGAGAGGGAATTACGGGGACACATTAGTATAGCCTCTTTCACTCACAATCCCCCTCCAAGAAGGAACCCTTATAATAGCATCTGGTAAAGGAGAATCATGGCATCCAACATGTTTGATGTATTGCTTGTCCTGGGAAATATCATCTGGAATTTTCATATAGCCTTCATAATTTTCCAAGACTGCCAACACAACCTGAATTATAAGAAACAAAAAGAAAATTTATAGACGATTAATATGGCCCTTGTTGTTCAGGGAAAGGTAATGATACAAACATCTCGTAAGAGATATGCTGCCAACATCAAATGCTAATATAAGGATAAGTAATGGCATAGCATCACAAGGAAATCTTACCCTCTGTGCTGTTAAATGAACATCTCAAAGTCAGGCAATAAAAGAACTAGGAAGGAAAGATTCATACTCCACAAACAGAAAATTAAGACAGCATACCTAGTGGCCCAACTAACTTACATTATCAAATTTGGCTGAAATGTGAGAGAATGCACCCATGAACCAAACCTATCAATCAAGATGAATAAAATTATTAATGCAACAAGTCTTTATGCAGGACAAGAAGTGGGAAAACAGTTGAGTTGAAAATAAATCTAGACTCCAGAAAACACTATAAAGAACATCAAAAGTTGTAGCCTCAAGGCCTAAGTTTGAAAGAGTTGGGCCTTATAGTTGACCAGCATTAGAGATCTCGCTTTAGAAACCAGAGGGAAGATAATTTGTGAATTACCAGTATTATCGGGTTCAACAGATTTAATAGACCATACTAAATATTCTCTCATTTAGCCTACAGCAACCCAGATATTTCCACTGGCGCGTCAGAAAACAAGAAGCGAAATGATTCTGGTAAAAATGTGATGATTGTTCCGAACTTAAAGTGTAAAAGATCTATAATGTGAGCATTACGATACAACTTCAAAGCATGAGGTCTAAAGGCTTATTAATTAGAAAAGTTACTAAAACCTAAATGTTTTTGAGATTATATTGCATTTTAGCTCAATGGAGGCCTCTAGATGGCAATCTCTTGGAGATATTTACCTGGTTCCATATAGACAGAAATGTCAACACAGCATTAAATAATACATATCTTTCTATATAGTGAAGTATTAAGAAACATATCCTAGATTTAGCATAATAGAGCATTTAATTATTCATTCAAGTATCAAAAGGAACACTTATAATCATGAAGGATTACCATCGATGAAAGGGCTTTAAGTGCAACAGCACGCAGCTGCTGTAGCTTCACATCCTCCCCAATTTCTTGACATAGAAGACAGAGTTTCGGAATCAAACTATCCAAGTTGAACATATAAGTACTATCTACCTGCAACAATTCCAGAGTGTCAGGCGAGGTTAAGTTTCAAACGATTTCTGTATGCTTTAGTAATGGCCAGTGTAAATAAAATAGTCAGCAATCATATATGTTAAGAAAGTGTGGAGTTTAAGACTGCATTATACTCTAGCTGTTGGACCCTTCACTTGATAGCTTAAGGTTTTAGGTTCAAGCAAGTTTAACCTGATTTCAAAGCTGGTTTAGCTTGGGCCTCTGTTGCAACACGGTTTAATTCTTGGTGGACATGCAGAGTAAGTCTGAGATTGGGAGAGGGTGTTCAAATTGAAATATACACATTGAAAATGTGTAGAGTTTGAGAGTGCTACATATATTAGCCGGACACTCCACTTTATAGTCTAGGCTTTTAGGTTGAAACAAGTTCAGCAATACATGTTAAGTTTCATAATCAAAGACTATGTTGTTTGGTTGAAGGTAGGAAGGGTGGATTTGGATACAAGATTTATCCCAGAAAAACATACGATGCAGCATGCTGAGGACACACCAATTTTTCAACTGAAAAAGTATATTATATATGTAAAAACAACAAACATGTCAAATGAAGAGTATATCACTGGCTCTTACACAGAAATGCTTGATTATGTATACAAACACAAACATTATCAAAATGCATTTGAATATTTTTCAAAATGAACCATTCTTTGTTATAATTCTATTTTTAATTATTTTCTAAAAGCAATAAAATAGGACATGAGTGTTATGTATTCAACACGTTGTCCCAGAAGACGAGAATTTTTAAGTAGCCCAACTTGTATATGATGCAGTCTCAAGGTCCACACATAACCATGTGGGGTACATTAACATTGTCCGGTGTAGATAAAGAGACATGGACGTTACGCATGGACCATGAAAAAATGAGGCAAAACAAAAAAAAGGCACATGCTTGTGACCAAGTCAATTGTGATACCACATTGAGTTTCCAAACAAGAGCTGAGGTGTTAGGTTTAGAGGTCCGCCTAGTAAATGAAATGATCTTGAACTCCACATAAGGATGTGAGATACATCACCAACATAAACTAAGAATCAATAACAACTCATACCTGAGCATTTATAAAGTCAAAAAGAGCTTCGCATCCTAAAATGGTCATTTCAATATGTCGTGTTTGATCTAGTAGAATGTGTATCACGCTGAGCAGGCTACTAGCATACAATGACCTGCCACATATTGGAATGCATCATGACTTGTATACGCAGACCAATAATATAGAAAGTATGTGTGCATAATATGAGCCCAGAGAACATAATTAGATCTTGACCACATTCCATATACCATATACCAGCTTTTCATTGGCACCTACATTTCCTTCAATGAATAGCTTCCCCAGGAAACTACTTATTTCTTAAGGAATTGTTTTCACATATGTTGTAAAACGCTTCCTCCAAGACTGGTTAAAGAGAACAGCATAAATCTCACAAAAGAAACATATAGACAGCTTCAAACTTAACAAATTACCGATCAAGGTAAATGGAATTTCTGATATATAAATTTGACCCTTTATTTGTTTAAAGTCTTTAATGGTGTGGTGAGTTAGCTTTCATCTCAGGGACCATCTACTGTAAAAGAACAGCAATATATTCAAGAGAATAATGCATCAAATGGAATATTTAAAAAAGAAACCTTTAGTTCAGCAAGATATTCATCTAATATGTTTGATCTATTAGAAACTTTGTTTTAGTTTCAAATTCCTTGAACCTCTGGATAACTATATGGAAATTGACCTCAATGCAGATAGGCTGCTGATTGATTAAGAAATAGTTTGTTGTGTTTATTTAAAGTGACACTACTGAATTAATACTGGGGAAACTTATTCTGTCAGGGAAGGGAGAAAATTTCACATCTTCGTGACTTCTCTATAACAGATTTTAAGCATAGTATAATGTCTTCATTCGAGTTCTAGAGTCCACTTATGATCCCTATATACATATTGTGCATCTGATGTGCATGCGCTTGAGTACTGGTATGTTTGTTGTCACAGGAACATAGCAATAACAAATAAAACAATCATTTTAAGAAAGTTTTATAGTAGGAAAAAAATACAAGCGTTCATCAGTCTGTCAAGCAGATGGTTTAGTTGAAAAGTATCACGATGCAAAGACATTGGTTCTTGAATAGATCCTCCAACATGATACATAGTCTTCAAGAAATCACAAACATGAAAGAACTTACATTTTCTCCCTACAAGAATACAAGAGCTTCCTGTAGATACACATGACAGCTTCTACAGAATAAAAGCGATCAGCTCTCAGATACTTGAAAAACGTCTGCTCAAGGTATGTTGTGATCTGAAATCAATAAAAAAAAACAAGTTGCAGATAATATATCATTAGTGAATAGAATAGCTGAATGTTAGAATTTATGTTAGATTGTAGCTCAAGCAAAAAAAATTGCAGGTAATAGAATCTACTCATAATTTAGATAATTTTCTCTCCCGGGAGACAATAGCACACTCCAGTTCAATAGCATTCAATTAGATTTTCTGAGCATTTTGATCACTTCCCATCGTACCCAACTTAACTTTGTTTACTTGTTCATTTAACTAACCAGTACCTTTTTTTCTAAATTATTATACACAAACTTTCAGCTTTTTCCCTCCTGATAAATACAGGAATACTCTCTTATCTTTCATTTGGTAACTGCCTCGACTGTAAATAACTACAACTTTAACTCTTTGAAGCTCTGTATAAAGAATACTTGATACCAAAATGCACCAATTCCTCAAAACATTTTGCATGTGAAACAAATCATACTTATTACCTTCGGTATGTGAAGAGGGTTTTTCGAACAATATTCACATAGTTTGACAATCTTTCGATCATTGACTTCTTCTTCCTGCCAAAAACAAGTGAAAGAACTTCTAGTGACAATACAACTAGAGAGAGGAAGAAACTGAGATAATCTATGTCTTGAAAAAAATAAACCTTAAATTTGAAACCACGCAGTTTTCCCACTTTATGGAACTAGGAGAAGTTCTTAACCCATATCAAAAAGCACATTCAACGTGTATGTCAACTTAACAAGCAAATATCAAATGAGCTGTAGATGTCAATCCATACTGAAACGCGGCCATAATTGCAACCTCTAAACCACTTTACTCGAGCATTCAAATACAAAAAGATATCACCCCGCATAACGAACAAAAAAGTCAATTTTTTATCTCTCCTTTAATTTCTTTATAATTCCAATGCTTGGTGTCTAGGCGGAAGCACGGCAGAACATCAGTTTTCTCATACACTGCCATAAATAAAATCTAAGAAACAATTACATCCACTAAGCTAATAAACCGTACAACTTCCATCAATTCCTACATTTGTAATCTACATTGGTAGATATTTAAAGTAGAGCACAAGCTACACACAAGGAACTTTGATAGAAGTAACATCATCAGTGGAAGCTCAAAATGATTATGTCCTCCAAGGAGCTCAACACAACATTTGAAGTTCAAATCCACTCCACTGAGCTAACCACATAAAACTTGAGGGGAATTTAAGTAAACCCAACATAATCTCCAAATATTATGTGTCCCAAATCAAACTTTGAACACAGTGAATGGTTCTAAAATAATTTCTCAGCAACCAAAGGGAAAGGCAATGAGAGATAAAAGAAACGAACCGGGGAGCGAGTGAGAATATCAGCAAGCATCTTCTTGTAGCGCTTGACGGCCTGCCTCGATCTCGGACGAATCGCGGGACAAAAGAAGCACAAGTTCCCACATGCTGGCACTACTCTCCGCGAAACCACACCCATCTTCAACCCCCAAAAACTTCGACCAAGCAAAATTCGATTCCGTCCCCGATTCGACCTCAATCCAGGTACGATTCAGCGGGACAAGAATCGAATTCCTCTTCTTTTGGGGATTTCTGGGGGTGTGGTTTTTACTTTCTTCTTTTTTTCTGGGGAATTCGAAAGAGATCACAGGATTCAAATAAAGAAATAAATAAAATGATATGAAATTTTCCGTTTTTATTTCTTGTCACATCTCTCTCTCCTCTTGGGCCGGCCGTTGCCTTGGCTTGGCCTGTTCTGTCTCCCGCCTATTATTTTAAATATATTAATTAATAATAAATATTTGACCATCTTTTATCGTATTATTTTCATTTTTGAATTTAAATAACGGCTATATGTTTACAAATGTTATGTACAAAATCTGACTTGTGCCTTACTTACAGGTCTCTCACGACGTTACTAGAAACTGCACTTAGTGGCGTGACTTTTTATTCATGTGAGCATTTTGTTTTCTTTTATAAATCATTCACGCCTAGTTTAGTAGACGTGCCATCTATCTACGTGAATATATTATTAACAGAAAGACGCCATTTATACATCATCATTATTGAATATATTGATGGCTTCGTTGATACACCAACACCTTCTCCATATGCGCGCTTTAACCCCAGCACAACTTAGGAAAAGATCATTTTGTTTACCAAACGATCAAATTTTGATATCAAGCGTTTAAACTTTTAAATATATGGTAATTATTGCTTGGAAATTTCCATTGACTCTGCCGGCTACTCTTTTTAATATTTGACTTTTACTTTCTAAAATAGAAAATTTACAATTCTGTTTGTTTAATATATTGGGTAAAATACACATTAGAATACTCACAGTTTTGTTTTTTAAATATAAGTACACTAAATTTTAATTTACTTTTTCTAAATCGCTCAAATTTTCATTTTCTGTGCCGATCTGGTAGCGGAGTGTGGACAGGCCCGAGTGGGATGAGATTAGAAGGTCGGTGCATCAGTGGCTTGCTATTCTAGGAAAACTCATTCTTAGAAGTCCTGTATTTCAAGGATACATGAGAACCACAAGAGGCGTGAGAACTATGAGAACTAATGTGGGGGCGTCATGTGGAAATGGGTCGGGTTCCATACTATAATCTAGAGGGGAAAGTGTCATGTCGTGGGAGTGGTGTAACGAGGGATTGGAAGAATTTTTTTTTCACAAATGTTGCGTCAACACCATGTGTCTGCGCCTGCTAGCTTAGTGCATGTGCCACGTGGCGCTCCCTCACAGGCTCGCACGGTTATAGAGTTCACTTTTAAGTTATAGTATGGAACCCCCTGCAATATGATGCCATCATATTCATTTTCATGATTCTCACTTAAATGCTTCCCTATATATATATATATATATATATATATAATGAAGTTGAATTGTAATATCATGTAATTGCTTTCTTGTCCACCATGAACCAAGATATTTACCATAACTGAAAGTTGCTAAGCAAGTGATAGACTTAAAGGGTAAGAAAGGCAATGTCAGGGTTCATGCACATAACTTACAACACTCCCCTTGTACAACACCTGTTTACAAATAATTATAGTTGTTCTATATCAGTTGTGTTTTAATGCTACCTCGTTAAAAAGTTTTTCGGGCAGTAGGAAGAAATCTGAATGAAAAAAGAGTGTACATTATACATGTTCGAAGAATGATCATCTTCGAAATCCCGCTCCCCTAGTTGTTGCTCCCATGATCGTTGCTCCCTTGATACCTGATAATACTACTTTAGTTATTTGTTGAGTCGAATGCTCAAATTGTATGTGAGCTTTTTGAAAGTAGATGATGGTAATGTCTTAGTGAATGAACTCTAAAGTGTATTTGTTTGATATTAATCTCACGACTCTTCTTGAGTTCATAAGTATAAGCAAGGTTTAGCGAGATGTGTTAAATTCAATCTCTTTTGATGTACTCTTCTCTAATTTGAGCAACAATATAGAAAGTGTTTATATATAATATGACCAAAAGAACGTAATTAGATATTGACCACATTCCATATACCAGCTTCTTGTGGGCACCTACATTTCCTTCGATGAAAAACTTCCCCGAGAAACTGCTTATTTTTTAAGGAATTGTTTTCGCATATGATGTAAAACAGTTCCTCCAAGACTGGGGAAAGAGAATGGCATAAATCTCACAAAAGAAACATATAGACAGCTCCAAACTTAATAAATTACCAATCAAGTTAAATGGAATTCATGATATATAAATTTGACCATTTATTGGTCTAGAGTCTTTAATGATGTGGTGAGTTAGCTTTCATCTCAAGTACATCAATAGATTCAAAACAATAATGCATGAAATGAAATATTTAAAAATAAGAGTCTTTACCTCGTCCAACACATATTGGGCCAAGCGGTATGAAGTTCACTTAACAAGTGTGAGGTCCTGAGTTCGAATCTTGATACATGCTAGTAGCCGGCAATATCCAATAGTCGTGGGTACATGACTTATCCCAATGTGAAGCATACTCTCCGACCCGATCTCCTCTATGTCCCTCCTTTGGTCTTCAGTCATCAACGGTGATGAAGGGGTATCCAACCTATCGAGTCGAGGAGCCGCACCAACATGTTGTCCACTACTCGCCACACCTCCTAGATGAGACCTAGGGATGGCAACGGGTCGGGTTTGACCAAACTCGCACCCGTAGCCGAAGGATTTGAATGGGTATTCCACCTGAAAAAAAACCCGCTCAGAGTGAGTAGGTACCCGCCCCGCTCAAGACCCGTCGGGTACGGGTTTTACCCGAAACTTGACCCGAAAACTATCTAAAATGCAATTTTTTAAAAAATACCAAGAATTTATAATATAAATTAATATATGCAATTGTTTTATATATTATATATAATTATATACATAATTGCTTTAATCGAAAATTGTTTTAATGTTTTTTGTTAAAAAATAATTATATATAATATATTAATTAATTCTCTTATATGGTACGGGTACGGGTTGGAAACGGGGTGTGTATACGGCAACCCGTACCCGACCCGTATCCGGCCAAAAACCCAAGGGAAAACCCGTATCCGACCCATACCCAATTTTTTTCGGGTTTTACCTGTTCTGACCGGGGCGGGTTAATCGGGTACTCGTCGGGTTCGAGTTTTTTTGCCATCCCTAATGAGACCCAACTACTGGCACATTCACTGCCCCTTCGCAGTGACATCCTGGCACACTTTTTTATCCATTTTCCTCAAAGTAACACTAGACAAAAATTTAGTATGGCATGCATCTCCATACGTTACCTAGTTGATGGCTGCATTTTTCTTTAGCGTTCTTACTGCACAAACAACCCTCTCGCGATTTAGTCTATTGTTGAGTGTTTCGTGTTCTTCTATTTCAAAATCATCAACCACAAAAATAACCTTGGGCGAAACACCTTATGTATGCACCATATACAAAACATAGTTTATTCTCATGCATTACATACTTATTCGCTCTAAATTATGCCAAATATTGAACCATAGTGAAAATTTAGTAACCAACAACTATTTTAAGACCTCATCATCAATTATATGACACTTAACCTTCCATACTTTGAAATTCATTAGTAACCCTATTTTCCATAATAATTTACCACAACCTACATATTTGTTAGGCTATCACGATGTGTGCAGCGTAACACGCCTTTAGGCCTCGCGGAGTCCCGCGATCGAACAAGTTTTATGAAATTTTCTTTAGAAACTATATTAAAATAGAAAAATCATTTTGAATTCTAGAATAAGAAAGCAATAAATCTTTTTGAATTTTAAAATCTAACCTACCTACACTACTAATTATGATGAACCTTCTAAAATCTAAAATCTAAAATCAAAGGTTTATTTATACCAACAACTGAAGTAAGGGCAAAATGGACATTTTCTAGCTGAAAAACGTAAATCTGTGCACTGTAATGGAGTCATGACACCCCAAATCACAACTCTGGGTCGTGACTTTCTGTACTCCATACAAAATTTCTAACGACTAGCCACTATTCCGACGTCTTTTTCACCCTCTTCCAGACCTCTAATAGGAAAACTTCATTCATGAGAATTGTAAATACTTTCTTGATCTTCAATTTAGGCTCAGAAAGTTCTCGATTTGGAGTTCGTATGCTACAGTAATGGCTCTCACAAGTTGTCTCATTGGTGCTGAAATAGAGTGTTGGACGGGTTCTTGGTCAGCCTGTTTGATCAGACGATATCTTGCAATCTAGAACTCTGATGACTAAACTTTCTTCTTCAAAGTTGTAGAGCTTTCGATACTCTTCATTTATATGTCAAATTTCTCCCCATTTGGATTCCGTATAATGACGATATTTTCCATGCAATATGGGTTGTTAGCCTTTCCCAAACCTCTCAAATTCTCTAATGTGACTAACGACACTAATAGTCATAACTCAGGTGTCGTGGCTTCTCCCACTCCAAGTCCAAGCTCTCAGGTCGTCTTGTCCTCAACTCGCGACTCCATTAGTCGTGACTTGGGTGTCATGACTTGCGCTCCTCTCTTGTCTATCAGGCATCTGATCTCACGACTGGGTGTCGTGACTTCTCTCTGCTGATTTTCTGGGCCTCAAATCATCTCGACTTGATTGTGAGGAGATTTGCTTCGGGTGAAAGTGCAAAATCCACCCGCAACAACATGCTGACAATTATTCTTATTATATCTCATCACCTAAAGAATTAACTTGTCTATGCTCTCTCCTTCTTCGGTTAGTTATAATTCGTAGCCATGTGTATTATAATGAAATTACGATATAGCCCCTCTTATTTATTATACTTTTCCAGTTTATTTAAAGTCTTATGCTTCGTGATTGTACCGGCACAAACAACGCTTGAATCTCCACCATCGATACCACAGTTTTTAATGGTTCGTACGTTTTCCAAATAACGATTAGTTTTCTTCTAATTACTCTCCCTTATTTTATTGGAAAAGTTAGATTCTAATGAAAAACATCCATGAGTTGATTGTTTAGAAGAAAATGATAGTATTGTTCCACAAAAAGAATACGATAATATTTTTCAGTACATATATATGATAAGAGACTAAAACTTACAGTCTTCAGCAATTAATTAATGATTAAATAAAAATTGATTATATTTTAATAACTATAATTTATTTTTAACAAATATATATACATATATGATGTTTTTTTAAATAACATTCAAGATTTCCTTCCCACAAGGCTTATTCTTCTCCTAACCTTTTCTCCTTCGCGAAATAAGCAAGTCCATAACAACCCACAAATCACACTCCGAAACAGAGAAACAGAAGAAGAAAAAAGAAAAAAAGAAACTAAATGAGAGTCAGCTTTGTTGAATTAACCATTTCCAAGCCAAAACAGAGCTCCATCAAGAAATCAAGATGGACGAAGCACAAGAGGAAATGGAGAGATGCAGTCGAATGAGTGCGTTTGTAAACTCAGACGAAACCATAGCCTTCTTGAGCATCATATGCATGGTGGTCCTCTCCCACACCGCTCACCAGTTCTTGATGCGCCTCTCTCAGCCTCGCATCATCTCCGACATCATCGTACGTAACTCTCTTCCTCCAGGCCCAGACGGTTATTTAAGCTGTTGATCTCTTCATTCACATATTCTTGTTGTTGTGTATGATATTGCAGGTGGGTATACTGTTTGGGAACATAAAGGGGATTCGGAGTCTGTTCGACGAATCAGCTTTGATGACACTGAATTTTGTAATGGATTTCGTCATGATGTTGTACCTGTTCGTGTTAGGCATCAAAATGGACCCTTACCAGTTGCTCAAGAAACCCACCACAGAGGCCAAAGTGGCTTACGTAGGAACACTCTTCACATTCGTCGTGTCTTGCTCGGTGTTCATGTTCTTGGTCATGGCGAACTACAAGAGCGTGCTCTTCACCCTCGCCCTGTCGGTGAATATCTCCGGCACATCCTCCCCCGTGCTGGCCCGCGTGATCACCGACCTGAAGATAGGCAAGTCCGACATAGGGCGGTTGGTGATAGGCGCGGGGGCGCATTCCGATTTCATATCAACAGTCGTCACCTGCATCGCCTGGATCTTCGTGCAGTTCCCGAGGGAAGCCGAGGGGTATTGCAGGAGCGTGAGCGACATGTTGAAGATGCTGGCAGCGCTGCTGATACAGCTGGTGTTTGTGGCCAAGGTCTCGCCCACCTTCATGACGTGGGTGAACAAGGAGAACCCGGAGGGGAAGCCCATAAAGGGGTCGCACCTCGTGCTGTCGCTCGCCTTCATGGTGATCACGTGCAGCTGCTCGACGATGCAGGGCTATAGCCCGATGCTCAGCGCCTTCATGACGGGGCTTTTCTTGCCCAGCCACGGGAGGATGTCCAAGTGGGTCACTGGCAAAATCAATTACTTGTTAGGCCTTCTTTATCCTGTCTTCTTCTTCTGGATGGGCCTTCAGGCCGATCTCTGGAAATTCCAGCCTGGCGATGTATTCACTTGGGTGAGATTGGTAGTGCTTTTGGCGGTTGTCATTGGTGGGAAAGTCGTCGGAGTAGTCATTATCGGGGCCATCTTGGGGTTCAATTGGCCAGAATCAGTGGCTATAGGACTGTTCATGGCTACCAAGGGACATTTTCACGTATACTTGACCATGGTTGCAATAAGAGTATGTCACCTTTGGCTCCCAATCCATAGTTGAGCTCAAATCTCAATATACAACTTGCTGAAAATGGTCACAACCCAAAACTTAATGTTTCAATCAAATGTTATGCAGGTTGAGATCATATCTGTTTCGACGAGCATTGACATAGTGATTGTGTGCTTTGTGACCATTGTGTATGCACCCGCAATCGTGGCTCGCATCATCCAGCGTGCAAGGAAGCTATCTCCCCATTTTCAAGCAACAGTTCAATGGCATGACCCGTCACGTGAGCTCCAAATCATGTTATGCGTTCACGGGCCTCAAAACGTGCCTGCCGCGATCAATTTCATGGAGATTTCTCGAGGAACGGCAGAGCCTGGGATGGTGGTTTATGTGACAGACATGATTGAGCTCACGGAGCAGTTAGCATCGAGGATAGGGGAGTCTGAAGGAGTTGAGGCGGTGGCCGCCACCGACAAGACAGTGACGGAAATGAGAGATAAAATCATCGTTCCCATTGAAGCTTATGTTGCAGAGAACAGAGAAGGAATCACACTCAAGAGAATGTTGGCTCTCAACACCTACAGCGGCATGCCTGAAGATATCAACCAATTAGCAGAAGACTTGATGGTAGCGCTTATCATCCTTCCATTTCACAAGAACCCGCGACAAGACGGGACTTTGAATGATGGCCATACGGGCATCAGATATGTCAATCGTAAGGTAATGCTACAAATAAGAGAGACGTCTTTATATATATAAAAAAACATATCAAATCAAAATACATTTATAAACTATATTTCCTGTTTATTCTAACACAGCTGCTCAAGAATGCGCCTTGCTCGGTGGGAATCTTGGTGGACCGCGGTTTTGGAATGATTGAGAAGATATCGTCCTCATCGGCAGCAGTGAACGTGGCGGTCATCTTCATGGGTGGCAAGGACGATCGGGAAGCACTGGCCTACGCTGCCTACGTAGCGATTCATCAAGGAGTGAAGCTCACAGTCATAAGATTCCTGTTAGATACAGAGGCGGAGAGCGTGAGAAGAGCGTCATACAGGATAAACAGTAAGGAACGAGACGAGGAGATGAGGCTTGACGACGAGAGCTTTGCTGAATTCTACGAGAAGCATGTAGCAGTGGGGCGTGTTGCATACACAGAGAAGCACCTTGCAAGTTCATCGCAGACGTATACGGCGCTCAAGTCATTGGAAGGGATGTACTCGCTGGTGATTGTAGGGAGAGGGTTGAGGGTGAATACGATATTGACGGTTGGTATGAACGATTGGCAGCAGTGTCCGGAACTGGGCCCTATAGGGGATGTTCTGTCTGGATCGGACTTCATGGTCACCACCTCCGTTTTGATCATCCAGCAAGTCAATCTCAAAAGGGAACTAGACGGCCTTGACGACGACTTCTCTGTCATGTAAATATCATGTCAGTCCTAGCAAGATAGATAGGTTAGAAGAGGACAGTAGTTGTCTTTGTATAATAATAGATCATACCTTGTAGAAATAGAGTGACAACAACTCCACTTAGCATTATAGATTGTTCATAGAATGTATGGGTAATTAGTTGTACACACATTTATTTCCTGCCTCCTGTAACATAAATCCTTCCGTAGACACGAGCTGATACCCATTGGAAGAGAGAGGACCAGCAGAGAAGTTAAGAAATAAGATAATACAAATGGGATAAATAAATAACTCAAACTCAAGCGATTAATCAGTTGGTCAAAATTAAAATAATAAAACAGGTTAAACATGACCAACAATTTATTCAGTGCAGCAATGATCAATATTTAGACGGCCAATGAGCCTAAGCAGTAGATTTGGGTATCTCGTACTATTTCTGGAGGAACTGAGAAGCCTCTGTAGCAGTCCTATGACATAAAATTCTGAGCAGTCTTGGAGTCAGCACCCAATTTGCTCCCCCTCCACCTCTAGTTTCTAAGCTGCTTGCAGTTCTCAAGTCCTCTGAAATTATTAATTCTGTTAGATGGAAATGTCGCGGACAATGTCGGAACAATATCCTCGACAATTGCAATTATGAGCACAACAGTGTAGTACTGAAAGTAAATAACACAGAAAGTTGTTAACCCAGTTCGGTGCTAACTCACCTACATCTGGGG
>JAYMTP010001775.1:0-22255 GCA_036897365.1 Geranium brycei
AGGTCAATTGGGTACCGGGTTAGTCGGGTTGGGTGTCGGTCGGGTCGTCGGGTTTGCGGGTAAAATGAACACCCCTAGCTCCAACATTATAAATCCACATAAAGGCTAATAAGCAAAAAAGAGAAACTTGGTAAGGCCTTGCCCCATGCGCAAGATAGCAAAAACCCTAAGGACTTGCTAGATTGTGCCACGTATCCTCCGAGGACCAATTTGTAAATACCAAAAATTTGACACAGCGCCACATTATGGACTCAATAAAGATAAACGACAAAAACGTCTGTGTCACTCACTCTACACAGTCCACCACTCTCCATAGCCTTGAAGCTTTCACTTTGCTCGTAACTTTCTCTCCGCTATTCGCTCACCCTGATTTTCTCTCAATCCAAACAGTATTGGGTGCCCAAAAGTCGCAACCTTTTTCTTCATTTACGCTTTCCGGGTTACTTTCCTCCATTTTCTCGGGAAAATTCTTCTTTTTCGCCTGTGTTGAAGATTACGCAGCGCAGGAGCTGTATTTTGAACAGGTATGTGAATTTTATACACTCTTTTCAGATTGATTGATGGATTAACCGAGTGTTCGGAGCTCATTTTTGACTGAATTCGAGGTTCTGATCAGTTTGTGATTTTTCCCTTTTTTCTTGATTGGTTATTTGATTAAGGTTTCTAGTGAAACCCTATAGTTAATTTGTCGATTTGCTTGATTCAATCCCGAAATGGAGGGTTGTGCTGCGAGATTTGGAGTACCCAATGTGGTGAATTTGAGGAATGGGGTTTTTCTGAGGAACAATAGGTTTGGGAGATTTGTAAAAATCAGAACTTTAGATGTTAGAGATAGGCATTGCTTCAGATTCAAAACACAGAGGCTTATGGTTATGAATGTGTTGGAGCCCGAGCTTCCGGCTGAGCTGCAGCCCAGCTATGGCCTCGGGTCGGATTCTAAGGAGTTGGATGATAATAACCTTGTAGTGAAGGATATTGCGGTTTCGGAGACTGGTTATGAGTTGAGAACCGATAGTGGTGGCGATGGCGGGAATGGAGATTTCCCGAATGGTAAAGGAGGGAGCGGGGGAGGCGATGGCGAGGAGGGAGAGGACTATGAGGAGGAGGAGTTCGGGCCGATTTTGAGTTTTGAGGAGGTGATGAGAGAGACGGAGGCTCGAGGCGCTACTCTTCCTCCGGACATGCTGGAGGCTGCAAAGAGTGTAGGGATTCGGGAATTGCTTCTCCGTAGATACTTGGATTTGCAGGTACATGTTCATCGAGAGTTTGTGCCATTTCCTTCGATTTTCTTAGATTTTGATGTTGAATGCTTTTGTGTAGGGGTCAATATGGCCATTAGGGTTTGCGATGAAATCATGGTCTATGCTCCGCAACCGCATGCTCGCTGACCCGTCCTTCCTCTTCAAGATCGGAACTGAGGTCTACTATACTTGATTTAATACAAATGTGAATGTC
This sequence comes from Geranium brycei, assembly GCA_036897365.1. Classification (NCBI taxonomy): domain Eukaryota; kingdom Viridiplantae; phylum Streptophyta; class Magnoliopsida; order Geraniales; family Geraniaceae; genus Geranium; species Geranium brycei. Next base: position 1,456 of record JAYMTP010001775.1, read on the forward strand.
AATTCTTAGCGAATTCATTTTCGTGTATGCTTAATGCAGATAGTTATCGATTCCTGTTGCGCGACTTTTGCTGAAGTGCAAAAGCGGGGCAAGGACTTCTGGGCCGAGTTTGAGCTCTATGTAGCAGATCTCTTGGTTGGGGTGGTCGTCAATGTAGCTTTGGTTGGCATGTTGGCGCCATACGCCCGTATTGGGCGACCAGCCTCGGTGTCAAAGGGGTTAATCGGGCGCATGACTCACGCTTACAATGCTCTCCCGAGCAGGTAATTACTTCAATTCCCGATTGTCTTAAGAATTTGGATTAGGTGTTTAGCAGCATAAATATTTAAGGGAAAATAGCAAAAATCTGTTGTATACTATCACACTTTTGCAAGAGGGTGTTGTGTTCATTAAGAATGATGAAATTGTACAAAAATGAGGAAAAACCTGTTATATTTGTACAAAGATGGCAAAATTGTCCTTAACATTTAGAATTTTTTTTAGAAAAGTAAATACTTAAAAAAGTTTTTCTGAAATATCTTTTAACTAAAATTTGTAATTTAATTTTTAGTTAAATTAATTTTTAATTTCACATCACTTTTTTGCCATTAACAAAGTACACAGCAGCACCATCTTGCAAAAATGTGATAGTTTACTTCACCTTTTTGCCATTTTCCCAATATTTAATGAAGAATTTATCACAAGCTCAAATGCCGTTCCATGTTATGCAGTGTGTTTGAGGCTGAGAGACCAGGTTGCAGGTTCTCCATGCAACAGAGAATCGGCACATACTTCTATAAGGTAACACAAACAACTCGAGTATAGTGAATATGTTGGCAATGGTACACGTACATTAAATTTTTGGTTCACAATCTGTTATAGGGTATCATGTATGGAGCGGTCGGGTTTGGATGTGGTATAATCGGCCAGGGAATAGCAAACTTGATCATGACCGCCAAACGGTACACTTCTACTAGAGAAAAGAAAGAAATCGTATAAGAGAGAATTTACAATTTCACCATTCTTCATTCAAATTTATCTGCAAAACCAATGTGATCGCTACTTTAACAAGTTATAACCATCGTGTATTGTCTCTTTTATGATTTCTGTGAGCGTTATTTATATTTTTTCCCTCTCTACGTCAGGAGCTTAAATAAATCGGAAGATGACATACCTGTGCCACCTCTCATCAAGAGCGCCGCTCTCTGGGGTAACGCCTTTCTCCATCACTAAGACCCTTTTGAGTTTTATTGAGTTCGATATGAAAAAAAAGACACAAATGCTTTCGATATTTTAATTATACTCGAGCTCCCTATTTATACAAGATTATTATAAGTGTATGATAAGGCAACGACATATTCTATATTAATGATAATTTGCATATGCAAGGTAATAAATATAATAGGGAAATAAAGTAAATTGACGATAAATCAAATATCCCATGTTTTTTGCTCGTGTTTTCATTTTCCGTGTCTTGGAACGCTCTCTTGAAATTGGTTTCTTGGTTCTTGCAGGCGTTTTCTTGGCGGTGTCGTCGAACACTCGCTACCAGGTCATCAACGGCCTGGAGCGCCTGGTGGAGGCGTCGCCTCTGGCAAAGAAAGTCCCGCCTGCTGCATTGGCGTTCACAGTTGGGGTTCGGTTCGCCAACAATGTGTACGGGGGGATGCAGTTCGTTGACTGGGCCAGATGGAGCGGAGTGCAGTGACGCTCGGCCCGTTGACCTTTTGCTGGTGAAGCCATGGCTGGAGTTTTTATGTTGCAGAGGCCTTCAAGAAAGGAAACTTGCTGCAGTTGAATGATGAAGGTGGTGCATTTGTAACTCACAAACATTTTGAAGTTACTGGTTTTATCACTGTTGACTATGTTTTTCTTGTCTTCTAAGGTGTAGAAGAAATTAAACTACAAGTTTAAGCTGGCCTTTACTTGGGCTCGAGTTTGATCCGTTAACAGTTCGAATTTGTTATGATCAAGTTTGTTATGGTTAAAGTTAAAGGTTGGGTTTGTTTAATAAATAAGTCAAATTCGAGTAACTTTTAAAGACTTTTGTAGGCTTGGCAGCCAAAGAAAATGACAGAATTGAAAAATAACTAAATTGGTTTGGTTTGGTTTGGTTTGGTTTCAGTTTATAAAATTAGATTTGATAACAATAGAACCGAATTAAAAGCTGATTTGATTTGAACGCGTGGCTTAGTTGAGGGCATTGATCTTTATTAAATAGGCTAATAAATATAAATCAAACAATAAACCAAGACTGGCTCAAAATATGAGAATTTCATGAAAATCAGTCTAAAAATTTGTACTGAAAACTGATAAGTAAAGTAACATAGAAAAACAACATAAAATGTGAGAATTTCATAAAATGCAGTTCAATAGAAAACCGAATCAAAACGATCTGATTCTAAATCGAACTGAATTCCATTGGTTCAGTTTGAATTTTCATTTCCTTACAATCGAACTAATTGATTCAATCGGTTTCGAGTTGGTTCGGTTCTAAATCAAATCCTGAACATCTTTATACCAACCAGCTCGTTTAGTCCTTAATTATATATTTTTCAAACTTTAAAAAATATTTATTATGAAATTCTACAAATATAAGTCAATCTTGAGTTGGCTGTATAATACTTAATGTATCATACATTTTTTATTTGGTGATTTTTTTATTTATAGTAAAAACTAAATGAGTTGAATCAAGCTAGGCTCGAGCTTCATTATTTACTTTGGAGTCGAGCTCGAGCTTCTTTACATAAACTCGTTCAAATTCTAGTCAAGATCGAACCTAAAATCTTTGTCGCTAACCAAGCCTTGACAAATTAACGCTCAATTGGACTCGTTTAGGTCTCTAATTGCAAATGAGTTGAAGCTGGGCCTAATCTAACCATGGAGGCCCAATGGGCCTACTCTATCAATTGTCACGCAGACATGTGACCTTCCTTGCAAGAGAAGGATTAAATTGCCAACGGCTATATTGCCCACACTTCAAATTTACACCAGAATTTTACAACAATCAAATGACTTGTGACGCTCAAGTTGTGTTTCAAAATTTGAGCTCTACAATGCTGTTGTATTGCACATTTCGAAAGTCAATAACCAAAAGTCAGCAATTCCGCTCCAATTACATAAACCCGAACCTTAACCTAGTCACCTTGCGACGCAAGGTATCATCACCCGACGAAATCGTGCAGAAGCTGCCCTCCGGTGGCTTCCCTCCCGAAATGTTGGTGCTGAGCTTCAAACCCGCCCATAACGTAACCGTCCCCATTTCCCTCCGCGCCAAGGCAGAAGCGCTGAGGCGCGTGCATGGGGAAGGGCTCGAACGAGCTCATACAGTTGTTCTGGTGAAGACCGAGCGTCAGAGAGACAACGCCGCCTCCACGAGCGACCGTGCTAGCTGATTTTGAATATTTGTTTGGCCTGCCGTCGTTGTTATTGTTGTTGTCGTTTCCTTCTCCATTCCTTTGAGGGCCTTTGTGAGCTTGGCGTGTTTCAAGCATGTGGATTTCTTCTACCATCGGTTTCCATAGCCTTACTCTTGCATTGATGAACCAGTTCGAAACCTGATTAACATAACGAGAGTGATATGTGATGTGAAAATAAACAAACCAATCAGAAGAGATAAATTAAAGGGAAAATTACACTTTATTACACCTAACTATGATTGTTTCACGATTTGCTACCTCATAAATCTAGTCCCAAAATAACATAATATACCATATTTATACTGCTACAGTCAAACCCTAACAAGAGACAGAAACATTAACTTATACTCACATGAAGTCCGAAATTAGGTCCACACGAGATAACCAAAGTCCAAACATAATATTTCTTGGGATGTAAATGAGCCGAGCCTTTAACGAGCAGCTCAAGCCCGATTCAGTAAATATTCAGCTCATTCTCATTATAATCGAGCTCAAATTGAATTCGAGGACTCGTTTCTTTAACCCAGCCTGTCTAGGTTGAGTATATAATTGATTTTAAGATTTTTATTTATATAATTAAAATATTTTTTCATAAATATATCATAGCAAAACATAAACCGAGTGAAATTTGAGTTTCCCTATTTTGTTGAGTTGGAGCCGAACATTTTTTTTCCGAGCCTCATTAAAAGTATGCTCGATTCGGCTTATTTATATGTCAGGAGCCTATTTGCGACACCGAACCCCAGATCACGTCAGACCACCATACTAATCCGAACGGGTTCAAAATTGATTTAATGCATATTTCAACAATACAGAAACTATCAAAATGAACACTAAAACCATAATAATCCTGAGGGCCAGTCAATTTTTGTGAGCTGTAATGAAAACGCCATACCTGACACCGAGACAGACCCGTTTGTTTCGCTAACATGAGCTTGTCCGTATCAGTAGGATACCTGCGTCAAACAATAACCTAAATCACTCCAAATCCAAATCCAACCCTTTCACGAGAAGAAGAAAGAAACTTACGGATGAAGGAAGTGTTCGAACAGCCATGCCCTGAGAACAGCCACAGCACGCTCGGGGAGTCCTCTGTGAGGCCTCCAAACCGGTTGGTTTTCAAAGCATCCCGAGTTACTGTTATTGACTCCCCTCTGGCTGTAAAAGCCGCTGTCGGATTTTCCAGCTTCATTTTTTCCGTGACCTAGTTGACATTTGTTGGTGAACTTGAGCTGGTCAGAGATCGCGTCCCTCAAGGATTTGAAGTGCTTTGACATGGTTTTCAGGGCAATGTTGGTGCATGGAGCTGCATTTCCGAGCCCGGCCACGGATTCGAATGATGCAGCTATTTCTTGCATTTGTTGGTAATACTGTTTGTATCTTTTATAAACCTATAGAAAATAAAAGAAAATTTTGAATGAGAACAGTAGATTGTGATTCTTACGATTACAATAACATTTCACAATTAATCGAAGATCAAGAACATCGTGCAGACTAAAGAGCCAGTTGCTAGAAATAAGTTATTGACCATTCGATTTAGCTGCTATATGAAAACCCTAACCTATACTGTTAACAACTTTCCGACTTCTGTTAGGTCTCTATATTAAACTCACTTCTATACATATCAGAGGTCTTGCGCCAAATACTTGATACATTAGTCTTTAAGTCTTGAAGAATGAAAAAGTTTCGGTGTTCTCTTGCTTCAGCATATAGCAAGGTCTTGATTAGCAAATAATTAAGGATCTTACATCTGACCTAAGATGACGGTATTAGAAAAATGGCACGGTCGTCTTGACTCGTATAGAGCTTGGCATTCAACACTACTGGAAAAATGTTCATAACCAGCTGACATTGTCAGTCAGGTTTGGGCTATAAACCAGTTAAGTATCCATACTCGACTGAATGTTAGTCGGGTATGGTCAGACGTCACTTCTCAGTCAATAATGGCCATACCCGAGAATACCCAACTATAATTGCTATTGTTAGTCGGGTATGATTAGGCATACCCAACTAACATTAAGTTAATCGGGTAAGACAAGAATTTCAATACGCTAATTTCCTATTACACACTCCCTAAATAAGCTATATCCCGCTTATGCACTCAAGAACATGTAGTTTGTACTAAAAACATAACTAAGCCAGTGAAGTGGTTGATACATTATGTAATACGCATGAGCACTACTAGAAATCAGCCCGTACATAATCGCCAGTCGGATATGGGCTATAAACCAGTCGAGTATCCACCATACTCAACTGTGTTAGTCGGGTATGGTCAGTCGGCACTTCTCAGTCGGTAATGACCATACCTGAGTAGACATTGCTCAATGTCCTTTCGGGTATGGTTTCAGAAACAAGAAATAAACAAGAAGGTTTCGCCAATCAGAAAAGGAGAAAAACTGCATCGAAAAACACTTTATATTATCAAAGAATTATCGGAAAACCAGCGCAAAATTCACCTAGGAGACAAAATTCAACCTAGATCTTCCCAAACAAACCTAGAACAGTTCTATAATCTTCAAGACACCACAACCTTTTTAGGAAGTAGTACAAATCTTTTCAAATAGATTCTTTCCAAAAACACTTTATGCAACCACGTTACTCTCCAGAATCAAGACTCAGTCACAAACACAACAGTGTCTCAATGTTCACAACTCTCTCTAATCTCATTTCATGTCAGAAACTTTTTATATGACCAATCTTTGTGCATATATTTATTCCCCTCCCCAAATCTAATTTTTGTTCCTTCCCTTTTCAAAAAGAGAGATCTTGTTGAAGACAAGAGAATCCAGTTCACATATATGCATATATTTCATAAATGGAATTGTATTCAAGAATCAATAAAGAAATATCTATAAATTAACAAAACCACCCACCCTCATAAATGCCCTTTTTTCTCTTAATTTCCATATATATATATATATATATGATATTGCATGTTTCTTCAACACTCCAATATTATAATTTTTATAGGGTTAGTAGCAGACAAACAAACAAAATGACAATACCTCATTCAATACCAAAATGTTTATTTATTTTAATGTAGAGGGAATGAATAAATAAATAAGATTTTTCTTGGGTTGCATAATTAATTTAGGAACCCAATCTTGAAGGAAGATTGGTTCAGAAACTAACACCATCCAGAATGTATCATGTGAAACATGAAATCTTTGGCCTGAGATAATTCTATAAAAATAAAGATTAAAAAATACCCCATTAAGCATAGAAATGGACCCTATATTTACATGATTCCATATCAAAACATTTATTTATTTTAATTAAGAATGAATAAATAAATAGAACTTTCTTTGATATGAAACATGAAATTGCAAAAATGTCTCATATGAAACATGAAATTAAACTCTCTATGACCTGAGATAATAATTTGATAAAATTAATTTATCTTTTAAAATCAAAACGCCTCTTCAAGCACAGAAATGAAACCATACCAAAATATTTATTTATTTTAATTAAAAGGAAATAAATAAAATTTTCTAAGGTTGCGTAATTAATTAAGAACCCAATCTTGAAGGAATTAGAGTGATGAATAAATAAATTATTTTTTTCAAAAAAAAAATTACCTCATCAAGCATAGAGATCAACGTAGACGTTTTCCTCTGATTCTCGCCGCCGTCGCCGCCGCCGATCTCCGGCGGTAAATCCTCCTCCGCCGTATCCTCCGCCGCCGCGAGACCCGCGGGGCCCACACCGCCGCAAAACTCCTCCAGCAACATCCTCGCCGGCTCCAAAAACCTCGACCCCCTCAAAACCGACGCGTACCCAGTGAACGGCCCCAACGGCACCGAGCCCCTCGCCACGTCACCCCCGACACCAGCAACAGCAGTGTCGACGCCGCCGAGGTTGTTGGAGGAGAGCGACAGGGACAGCGGCTCGGGCACGAACACGAAAACCCCGTGCGCGTCGAATTCGGACCGCCCGACCTCAAAATCTCCGAAATTGTCGGGAAATGATGGGTCCGAGGAGGAACTGTCGAAGCCCATGAAATTGACGGCTTCGGGTTTCGTCGTCATCAGATTGGAGGGATCGTAGACGCGGCGAACCGAATCGGAAACTCTGAGCTTCTCTCTTCTGCTGTGTTGCGGCACATGGTAATAAGCTCCGAAACCCTCGGCCATGGTCAAACCCGGTCAAAGCTTCGATTTTTATTTTCTCTGTGGCTTTGATTTGATTCGCAATCCCAACTGGGTTTCACGCAAAAAACAATCAACAATCACTCTCACTCTCTCAGAGACTCACAGAGAGTTATGGGGAAGAGAGAGAGAGAGAGGGTGTATTTGGTAATAATTGAGCTCACTGTGCTCTCTCTCTTTCTCTGTTTCTCAGAGTCTCGATCTCTCTGCTGATATTTCTGGTCCTTTACTGTTCTTTTTTTCTGTCGTTTTGCTTCCACTGTTTGTATACTGTCCGTAAAACAACAGTTGAGGACTGATTAATTAATTAATTAACAAATACGTAAATATGTATTAGTGTCGTTTATTATTTACAGGTATTGTTTATTTCGTATAATCACGTGACATGGCCGTGACTCGTGATCTATGCATGCCAATGCACGTACGTTGTTTTATTAGCACTTAAATCGTTACCTGTGATTATATGTGGGTAAGATCAGTTAGTAATTGTGTTAAAGCTATCATGTCTCTCTTATGAATAATTTTTCAATACAATTGGGTTATGTTATTTATGGTTTTGCAATTAAATTGATGAAATTCAGTTCAGTTCAATTTTGAACTAATTAATTTTTATAAATCTAAGTTTTTAAAATATTTCATTTTAATTGGTTTTGATTTATATATTTTTAATTAAATGTTTTCTAATTAATTTTCATGAAATTTTTGCATTGTGATTCGGGCTACTTATTTTTGGTTAGAGTAATATTTTTGGTCTCACCAACAAAGATCAATGGCTTAAATTGAATCACATGTCTAAATTAATAGGTTGTCGATTCAGTTTGATTTTTCTATCGATTTTAATTTTATAAATCGAAACCGATTTTATAAATCAAATTCAAATAAATAGAATCCAGATGATACAATCACACTCAAATCAATTATATTCTATTAGATTATTTATCGGGTTCGGCCAATTCAATTAGATCGATTTGATTATTTTTTTCAGTAGCCCTGAGTTGAGTTACTGACGTTAACACAGCTAAGAAATATTGTGAAATACTTATAATTGTCCAATCTTAGCTTTGCTGGACTCTACCAAAATAGAGTTTCAGCTTCACCTTCTGTGTGGTCAGCTTTCCGTGAAATTAAGAGTTTTTATTACATTAAAAGAAGAATATTTTACTGTATTACATATTAATTAAATATTAGAAGAACGATTAGTGACGGTTACATGAGTGCTCGTGTCTCGGTACAGTTCAGTACAGTACAGTGATTACAGGAACAGTGCAGTGACATATACATAAAGAGAAACTGAGCTCACGTCACTTCCGAATCTTTAAAGAAACAATTAAATTTAAACTCGTTCGGACAAGAGTGTATTAATCTCAAACAATACATGATTAGAGAAAGTTAATGATGTCACTGACCGTGCATGCACGTGCACGTGGCAGGATAAATAACACGTAATTATAGTTATTTTAATATTTTTTTAATCGTATTTTAGTGATGCTCCTTCTTACACGAACAAGGAAAAAGTTGACTGTTGCTTACTGTTTTTTTTTCTGTCTTTTTGTATTTTCATGCATATATACATGACGTCTTGAGATTTGATTCACTTATTTACTCAGTTTTTCTTCTTCAATTGTCAAATCATTTCTTTATAAAAATTGTGAACTGATACCAATTATTTATAAGATATGTATTAAACTCCCGAATTTAAAATACCAATTATATTATCATTCAAAATTTCAAAAGAGGAAAAATGTTGAGTTAATATAGAATATAACTCGGCGTTTTGGTCAGAGATCTCTGTTGGTGTTGGTCGATAACTCCAATACTCGTCGAAAGAGTTTTGCTGTGGCCGTGTTGGGTTCCGGGTCGAGAGGTGAGCTGGAGTCACAAGAGGTGAAGTCTGGAGGTGTTGGCCTCTCTTTCTCGGAGATGATGCGGCGGCTCGCCCACATCGCATTTGCGATGCTAAGGTTTCTGTGGATGGGTCCGATTTTCTTTTGTTCGACTGGTTCAATCAAATCCTTTTTGTTCGATTTTTTGGCCTATTTTGGTTCTGTCCGGCTCGTCTTTCTTTAACTCAATTGAAGTTCTGTCTCTTTTAAGATCACTTTCAATTTTCTCTTCCTCCCTTCTCAATCTTCAATTTTCAATTAATCTATGCACCAATCTATTGTAATATGTACGTTGTCCCTCATTCTAATGCAATAAATATTTGTTGTGAAAAAAAAATAATTTTTTAGTTTTGAGTATTTGATGATTATAATAATTTTAAATATTTTAATTTAATTTAATATGTAAGCAAAGCAGTCACAAACAATTATCTATATATTAATAGTAAAAGTTTAATATATGATATATTTATATATTTATTTACATATATAAATCCATATATTTACTTTGACACAAATAATAATTATTTACTATTCAAATCAAAAGCTTTTAAATTACGTGCCTTTCTCATCAAACATGCTCGCCTTGAAAAAGAACAGTTAAGAGACTACACCTTTTCAAGTTTTTGGAAGCATTTTTGGTCCACTTCAGATTTGAAATTGATTTATATGTTTTCAAGTCACCATTGTTTCGCTTTAGTTGAAATTAAATAAGTGTCGTGAGTGATTTTAAAATCTTGTAAATTGTATAATGTAATTAATTACATAAAATGCCGATAAATATTTTCTTAACGCACCATACTTTATTTTCTTGATGTGTTATTTTAGATATTTCACATATATGTATGGGTGGACCGTGGAGGTCATTATTTTCCTTCTAATTTTCTTGCCAAACAAACACTCCCTAGCATCTATATCACACCAACCGACAAGCAAATTGGCCAAATTGAGCTCTCTAGACCCACCCTATTTCAAAGGGAAAATGTTTCTACCGCAAATTTTAGGCTTTTTTTATTTTATTATAAACTTTTCAGATTATTTCAAATTAGGCTAATTACAAAATTAAATTCAAAAGTCATTTGAACTGACCCAATTATAATTTGAGTCATTTTTCAAGATTCTGTCATGAACCCAATCATTAATCAGATGAGGAATTACATACTACTCTCATGAACCCAGTTGTTTTCGAATTGTGTGATGTTCCTGATGTCCCGAATGGAAAGTTGTCCCGAAATGCTTGGTGTGATAAAGTGTGACTAAAATCGAAAGTTCTGAAATGTCCAAAATGTCCCCGAAAGACTTGTGGTAATCAAATGAGTGAACTACATCAAATGTGCCGAACCACGAAATGTGCCAAGGAAAAGGGTTCCTGAAGTCCCGAATCTCGAATGCCCTCACAAAACGAGTAGTCTCCCGAATCGAACGCTCCAGAGAATGTCTCGAAGTCCCGAAATTGTCTGTAGAAAGCCACGGACGGCCAAATGGTGTTCCGAAAGTCACAAATAAAGTGTTGTCCCGAATCAAATGTCCGAAATGTCTTGAATGTCCATAAAAAAGCCTTAAAATGTTTTGAAAGTCCTTAATCGAACAAGAGGGATCAAGATTGAAAATTTTACAAAATTGAAGACTTTATGAGCTTTATTTCTTCTGCCCAAACAGTTACATATTTACACTGCATAGGCCTAACTGTTCGGGTTTAGGCCCCACTATATTAACACCCAAACAATTTTATTTGCATGTACTAAGTATGTTAAGCCCAAAATTCACATTTGCATTACTTTCATTTGGGCCTTCCCTTTTTTATTTATGAAAAATAAAGTATATAGGCCCTGCCCCGAACACCAATTACCACTTATGAATTATTATATTTTCTGATTATGACGGTAATCTGATGAGTTCCGAGTATATATTTATTTCTAACGTCTTGATTAGGTTAAGAAATCTGGAATTCAGAGTATTTTGTGTCGTTAATAAATAAATACATGGTGAATTTTATGTTCTCATCTTCGTTTTGGTCGAGACACGATGTTTATATTTGTCATCCTTGTGACTCATCTTTGCATGGGTGGATATTATTTGGACCCAGAATCAGGTATCAAAACGGAACTGAACTAGGAATCGTGATTAATGTTTTGGTTTTGAATTAAAAAGACCCGTCAAATCTTGATTGGGCTCTGATTATCTAAATTAAGAACTACTGGTTGACTAAAAAGAATCGGACTGGTATAAGTCGACATGGGATGAACTGAATAATGAAGGCCGAGTATATGTATTTATCTTTTATCTTCAAACTTTATATTTCGATTGAGTTGTAATAAATAAATAAATTTTAACGTTCGATTTTCGTCAGAACTTTTAGAATTACAAACTCAAAGTGTTTGCCTATAAATTGAGATCAAATAGTTTAATTCAGTTCATAAAATGACTAAATTAAAGATTGAGAATCAACCAATTTTAATAGGATCGAACTGAAGAATCGAGTTAAGAACCGACCCGACAAACCAAACTTTGATCAGAAGTTGTTATTGAATTATCTCAAACACAAACATTAAACTTGTGGGCTATAAAATTTGTATCATACACGTTCTCTAGAGTGTGTGATGAAATTGATATTCATAGTAATTTAACTAAGCCCTTAAATAGACAAGTAAACTTAATTTCAATTCCCTTAATTATTGCATTAACTCTTTAACAAAGATTGAAGTTAAATATTACCAGAGTTGTACACGGGTAATATTCTACACGGTGTAAGCGACTAGATAAAGTAATTAAGAGGATGTTTCCTCATAAATTTTAAGTGTTACAAATAATTAATTTAACTTAACTTCCAATCCAACCAACATTCACGCACTAAATTAAGAAACATGCATAAATTAGCTATATTTTAAAGTTTTTTCATAACCTATCCATTTTACTTAGATACCATATTTGGAATTTATTTAGTTTATAAGATTTTATGTAGTAGATAGGTTCTAAGATTATATATATATTGAAGGTGAATTGAATTTTATTTAATAAATGGTAATTAACCCGGCCGGATAGCTGAAGCTACAGTTGGTGGTACATACCTCTTATCATAATCTCATCTACTGTTAGTTAAAACATATTTGGTTGATTTATGAGCCACTTTATTACAAGATATACGAACAAAAGATAAAGAGACATCAAATCTGAGAGCTGAAAGAAAACGCCTACAATCGTAAATAATGCCCTCAAACATGTTTCTAGTTTATTTTACTTGTTGGACGTGATCCACTACCCTAAACCAACAAGTCTCAAGCTCCACCTCCCTTCAATATTTTTCTTTTGCCCATGATTATATATATTAGTCGTTTAATAGTATTATTATGCACAATATAAACACAAAAAAACATCCAAAAAGAATATTGCGACCAAATGGATAATGTTCAAGACAATATTATGCGATTTCGAAATAACTCTTACAGTTGATCTAAATCTTATTTGAAATATAAATGTTGTTTTTTCGTGTGGGTTTAATGATTCTTAAAATGTTAAAACACTTAATTACAAAAAAAACGTAGGACATGGACCCCACAACTACCTATACTAACCATGAGCTGGACCTACCCTGACCCTCCACGTGGTTTTGACCACAATCGTTGACCGCGTCTCTATAAATTACTCATTAAAACGGTCCAAAGCTTTGTAAACAATTTCGTCACCAACAAATGGCTCTAACAAAATTTGCATGGTTAAATATAATCATAACGTTGATTTTACAATACCATCACGCACGTGCTGACCCGCTCGGCACGTGGCAGGTGCTCGCCGATGCGGGCATCGCCTCCATGCACACCGCGGTGACCCGGTTCAACACGGTGGTCCTGTTGGACCGGACCAACATCGGGGCGACCCGGGCGATGCTGGGTAACGGCAGGTGCCGGGTCAACCCGGACGACCAGGCGCTGAAGACCGACTGCTACGCGCACTCGGTCCTCCTGGACCTGGAGACGAACCAGATCCGGCCGCTGATGATCCAGACCGACACGTGGTGCTCGTCCGGCGGGTTCCTGCCCGACGGGACCCTCCTCCAGACGGGCGGCGACTTCGACGGGCTGAACAAGATCCGGAGGTTCGACCCGTGCCCCACGGGCGGGTCGTGCGACTGGGTCGAGCTCGACAACCCGAGCTTGGCAAAGGGTCGGTGGTACGCGACGAACCAGGTTTTGCCAGACGGGTCGGTGATCATAGTCGGTGGCCGGTGGGAGACGACGATCGAGTACTACCCGCCCCGAAACGGCGCCGTTCACTTCCAGTTCCTCGCTGACACGAACGATGCACAAATGGACAATCTGTATCCGTACGTGCACCTGTTACCTGACGGCCACGTGTTCATTTTCGCGAACACGCGGGCCGTGCTGTACGACCACGTGGCAAACCACGTGGTCAGGGAGTACCCTTCGTTACCGGGGGGCCCGCGGAACTACCCGTCCGCGGGCTCATCCGCGATGCTCCCGCTACATGGCGACTTCTCAACGGCCGAGATCGTCGTCTGCGGCGGGGCCCAGTACGGGGCGTACGACAAACGGCTCGTGACGTCACCGGTGCAGGTTAGCTGCGGGCGCATCGTAGCGACCGCGCCCGACCCGGTCTGGGAGATCGAGGACATGCCGATGGGCCGGATCATGGGGGACATGGTGATGCTCCCAAGCGGCGACGTTTTGATAGTCAACGGCGCTGCGGGCGGGAGTCAAGGGTTTGACCTCGCGTCAAAACCGGTCTTCAACCCGGTTCTCTACAAACCCGACAACCCGCCCGGAACCCGGTTCGCGGTCCTGAACCCGACTTCGATCCCGAGGATGTACCACTCCACGGCGAACCTCCTCCCGGACGGGAGGGTCCTTGTCGCCGGGAGCAACACACATTACACCTACACCTTCGAGAACGCCGAGTTCCCGACCGAGACCCGGGTCGAGGCCTTCTCGCCGGGGTACCTGTCGCCGGAGGTGGCCGGACTCCGGCCGGCCATCGACGGAGTCCCGGAGAGGGTGAGGTACGGCGAGGGTTTCGACGTCATGGTGACTTTTCCGGCGATGGCGATGGCGATGGAGGTGAACCTGGCGAGCGCGGCGTTCACGACGCACTCGTTCTCGATGGGGCAGAGGCTGGTGAAGCTTAATGCCAAGCCGGCGGTCCTGGAAAGTGCCGGAAGGTGGAGGATACGGTGCAACGCGCCGCCGAGCGGAGTGGTGGCGCCGCCGGGTTATTATATGGTGTTTGTAGTCAATCAGGGGGTGCCAAGTGTCGCGCGATGGATCTACGTGGCAGCCCAATAAACGTATTTAACTGTTTTTTAGAAGTTGACTACTACTAGCAAATAATATTGGGCTTACCCATGTTTGGTGATGTGTGATGGGCTGTATGGGCCCATTAAATAGATGGTCGGTGATTAATGATTATGATGTTAGGACTCGATATTGTGGATTAAACTTAATTTAAATTGTTTATTTTGAAAGAATAAAAGTAAAAATAAAGGCTTAATTACAATACAAGCTAACAATAACGCATGGCATTTTCAATTATGGAATTAATTATGGGACTAGTATTTATTAACGTTATGAAATGTGTAAACTTGGGTTTCGGGCCTGATGATACGCTTTGTGTTTGTTGAATGAGTCTTCACGACATACATTGGGCAAATTAGACACATTAAAATGTTATGTTTGTCATATTATTTTCTGAACCATTCGCTGAAAATGGATGTTACAATCTGAGCATGACCTTTAAGTTTCATGCATTTTGTATTTTCCGTTCCTGTTTGTTATTAGGAATTTGGAGTAATATAAATATCATTCTAATGTAAACCTAGCATAGTATTGATTATATATATATATATATAGGGATGTATTTCAATGAGAACCAAAAGATGTGTGAGAATTAGGAGAACTAGTTTAAAGACGTCATGTGGTAGGAGGGAAAGTATTATTCAGTCGGGGAGTGATGTATCGAGGGATTGAAAGAAAGAAAAATGTTTTCTTTGCGTAAGCGCACATGCCTACGCATCGCCACGTCAGCATGCACGCGACACATGTTACGCTCCCATGGATTCGCACAGTTAGCATGATGGGGTGAGGTTCGCATCAGATTATCACCCTATATATAAAATTGCCCTATTCCGTTACTGGATTCAATCGACACATTACACATTGAGGATAAACCACGTTCGATTCTTAATTTTATTTTTATTGTTTTATTTTAGTTAGTAATTCGTTTTCGCAATAGATATTTTCATTATAACACAAGACAAAAAATCTTCATACGTTTCCGAACAATTCATTTACTAGATAATTGCAGTAAAGTACATCTGGTCAAACATGTTTTTCGTCTCATACACATAATCAAGCCATGGACCCACCTTTCACATCACTCTCCGTCTCGTAACAATCAACCGCAACAACACTACTCTTCACATTCTTATAATTGTACCTCCTCGCCAAGAGCACGTACACGCACAAATTCGTCCCCGTCAGAGCTGCCAATAACCAATAAAACCTATCCAGCCTGCTACTATTCAAATTCTCCCCGAACCAGCTTCGTCCATTTTTTTCCGTGACCCGATCCACCGTTGTGATCAACACGCTACTGAGAAAATTCGACGCGCCTATCACGCTCAGATAAAAAGCGATTCCCAGACTCCGCATGGAGTCTGGGACCTGGTCGTAAAAGTACTCCTGCAGGCCCACCAGGGTGAACCCATCCCCCACCCCAATGATTACAAACTGTGGGGCCAACCAGAACACGCTCATGTTCATGGACCCCACAGCAGGCCCGTTCTGGGCCACGACGTGTAATCTTTTTCTCTCCGTGATCGCGGCCACCACCATGGTCGCGATTGAGAAGAGCATCCCGATCCCGATCCTGCGGAGGATGCTCATCCCCCTCTCGTCGCCCGTGGCCCGTCTCAGGACGGGCACGAGGATCTTCTCGTACAGGGCGACGGAGAGGATCATCCCGAGGGCGGAGAGGACGAAGCAGGTGGCCGGCGGGATGAGGAACCGGCCCGAGACGGTCCGGTCTAGGGTTGTGGCTTGCTTGATGAAGAATGTAGAGGTTTGTGCCACGCATACGCCGAATTGTAGTGTGGCTATCCATATCGGGACCATGTTGACAAGGAGCTTCAACTCCTCAACTTTGGTCACCGTCGATAGCCTCCACGGATCTCTTGCCTCCATTGGGTCCTCAATCACAGCCGCTTTGTCCAAAAATCTGAAACATAAATTGATTACTACTTATGGAATAGAACATATATATATATATACAGCTAGCGCAGTGTTGTAAAATTATCCGATTAATTCACATTTAACCTACTATATCTTGCTAAAATGTAACGTACTCTGTCATTTTCTTTAAAATAGTAAAGATGGAGTTGTGGGGTACGTACTTGAGTTTGTGGGTGTGGCACAAGAGGCTTCCATGAGTAGTGTTGTGGTGCAAAAGAGCAGGGTTGGAGGGAAGAGGGAGGTGTCTCTTGTTGAAGGCCGCGGCAAGAACCTGAAGCATGGGAGTGAGTGGGCTGCCGGAGGGTTTGCGGAAGCGGTAAAAGGGGCGGCCGGCCACGAAGATGAGGAGAGAGGCGGTCATGACAGCGGTGAGCATGATGTCAGCGGCGCCCCAGCTGAAATGGTCTTGTATGTAAACAATGAGAGTGACGCCGAGGAGGAGGCCGCAACACAGACCAAAGTTCCACCAATTGAAGAATGACATCTTCTGCTTTCTCTCTTGGGAGTGAGCGTCGTCGAATTGGTCCGCACCAAAGCTCTCCAGAGAGGGCTTGTGGCCGCCCGTTCCTATGGAGATCAAGTAAATAGACAAGAAGAAGAACACCGAGTGGACCTTATTTCTTGGGTTCAAGCTTGGCAAGAACCACGACATCGTCAATAGAATCAACCCCTGTTGTTTTGTCCCAATTAGTTGACAAATGGTAAAAGATCTAAGGGACAATTTTGCAAGATGATGGTGCTAACTTTGATTTTTTTTTGTGCAAAATATATATATTTATACAAAATTGACGATGTATATATATGTGTTAATTTGAAGGGTAATTTCATCATTTTTTACAAATACATCCATTTTTTAAAAAAATATTAAAGTTCGCGTTACATTCTTTTCATTTTAAAAGTACACAATGACCTATTGCAAAAATGTGATAAAACACTGCCCGTTTTTACCATTTTCTCAAGATTTAATATGAATAAGAGTTAGTTGAGACAATTACTCACGAGAAGATAGATGATAGAGGAGACGAGAACGGTGCGAAATCGACCGAGATAAGCATCCGCCAAGAAACCACCGAATAAGGGCATCAAAGTGGTGACGCCAGACCAGTAGTTGACACTCTTTGCTGCTGTTTTCAAGTCTTGATCAATCACTCTTGTCAGGTAAAGAATCAAGCTTGTTGCAATCCCAAAGTAGCTTAGCCTCTCACTCAACTCAATCGCTGCCAATCAAAGTTACAACATATTGACGACATTTTAGATGATATGCATTTGCGGAATAAAATGCAAAATATTCTATGCATGGCCTTGTCAAACACAAATTGGTCCGACTAACATCACTTACTAAGGTCATCTCCAACCAGGCCCCAAAATCCCATTTTGGTGACTTCATATATTCCAACCAGACCTTATATCCTCAAAACCCCATCCTCATTTTGGGGCTTAGCTACAGTAGTTCCCAATTTTGAGATTTTGGGATCCTTGGACTAGAGATGCCCTAAATGCTCCGTTGACTTGTCAATCTGAAATCATTCGCTCAATATTCATTCCATCAACTACAAAAATGATGCTACTTGAGTAGAATAAGAGCATATTCTACCTTATTTTTATGCTTGGAGTTTGCATTTTAAAAGTATGTACACAATTACTATTATTATTGTTTATGGTCGCTCGCTAAATATACAACATAATTTAGTATATTTTTATCTTGATAAAAGTATATAATGTGCGGACTATATGGGTATAAGATTTTTGGCCATTAAAAATGAGATTTGTACTAGGAGCGTACAATTAACATATATGTGATGCTTGCTTTGTTTGGATGGCAAGAAAATGAATCCCCACTTATAGTGAGTGATTTGTATTGATATCAGTACAAGAAACCTCTTTCATATTTGGAAAATACAATAAACTGTCCACTTTCAATATAATATATATTGATGAAATACGCAAATAAATGTCATATTCCTTACCAATAATAAAGAGAGAAGCTTTCCAAACGCCGGTAGACGATCTGAGAGGGATCCTCCCTTTGTGATCAACCGATGAATCGTAGACCCATTTCTCGAAATTTTGATGGTCACCATGATTATGAACAACATCATCTATGACTATGGATCCCATTTCTGTTTCTTAGTTGAGTTCCTCCATTTCTTCGTAGCTTGAGAAACGTAGTGTGGTGTTTTAATTTGGTTGGTGGTGGGAGTACTCAAGGGTTGAATCCTTTATTTATATAGAGAAATAAAATAGTAGTAATCAACTGTTGCTCTCTTCACCCATTGAGTTGGCATTTTCAATTCTCTGTCTCTATTCGGTCCACTTAGATGTCGATCCTTTTAATAAACTGGACTTTGGTTATTACAATTTAATTTCGACATGCAATGTTAAAATCCTTTTTCTCGTATCAAATTTAGATAGGATTGTTTAATTTTAATCCGAAATTAGATAGGATTGTTTAATTTTAATCCGAAATGTTCACACTCACAAGCCGTCAGTTATAAAAATCCCTAAAATCCTTTACTCAACAGAAAGAGAAAAATAAAACAATTTTGGAGGCTATCTAACTTGTGTACGAAGTTCCGTTGTAGAGTAAATATTCCTTGAAATATGCTAATTAATCCCATAGATCTACTTGCTATCGCCAGAGTAACAGGCTAGGTGTATACTTTTAGTTGGATCGCATTGCAAATATTTAATGCCTATTTTGTACCAATATTTTATTATTAAATTAGTTACCGGTGGGACCAAAGGTTGTCATTGCATTCCAGAATTAAACGAGAAAGTTACTTTATTAGCATACGAGTTATGATTTTCAGGTTGATTATCAAGAATAAAACGTGATTAATGTGCAATTTCAAAGTTCTTACCCCTAAACCTCAAGTCAACTGAGTGGTGAGCATTATTATAATTGGTAACCACTTGATTTCAGAAAAACATATGATACCATTAATTTTCTGGGTCAACTTATTAACACATTGAAGAAATGTCGTAATTATATGAGAAAATGACATTTTAGTACCACTAACCATCCAGAATTTTCACTTTAGTACAACTAAATTTCGTTTTAGCCTATGCAATGTGCTGACTATCATTTTTTTCACTTTAGTAAACTTCGTTAAGTTTTTTGGATATTTCGTTAATATTTTCTATAAATGACTAAAATACCCTAATCAAAAATCAAACAGAACTCAAACATACATTTAATACGAAATAACAATTATACCCTCAAACTAAAATTAATTTGAAGGGCATAACAGTCTTTTCACAAGCCAAATAATTTTCTTTTTAAAAAAATCGGGATTAAGAGGTAGTTCTTGGCGATGCTCCGGCGAGGGAAAGTAGGACAGAGGAGGCTCCGACGAGATGATGGCCGAAGGTGCTAGTAGAGTTGTCTGCTTGGAGGAGCTCGAACCCAAACCTATCGATTCCAGATCTAGGGTTTTCAGATTGGGGTCGAGCTGTAAGGTTGAGGGACGAGGAAGGGACAAGGTTGCGGAGCTGGGAGGAGAGGTGAGATTAGGGATTCCGGCGACGAGATGGATCAAGAAGTGCCCAGATCTGGCTATCTTCCATTGAGGTGGATCGACGAGCTCGGCTTGGCCCGTCTCTAGTGTTGAGGTGAATCGGCGAGGGTGAGCATGGCTTGGTCGGCTACAGAGTTGATGCGACGGACATGGCTATATTGCGAGGAGGCGCTCCTAATCGACGATGAGAGGTCAGAAGGATGATGCGGTGGCAGTTGGACGGTGAAGGGGTTCCGCAACGGTTTCTGTGGAGAAACAGCGGAGAAAGGGGGGCTCTAGGAAGGTTCTTGGCCCGGCGGAGCTGGTCGGAGGTCTACGAGGTGGTCGGAGCGCCCTGCAATCTCCAGGTTGAGGTTTTCCGGTCTGGTTCCATCAGAACGGGTTGGACCGAAATTATTCAATTGAACCGGCTGGTATAGGATTTAGATGTAATTTTGAAAAGTTTCAAAGGGCTATTTTGTCTTTTCAATTAAATTTTTAATTGAATTGGATGGATTATAGTAAAGTGAAAAAAATGGTAGTTGAATCCTAACCCATTAGCTATATATATGTTGCAACGGTGAAAATTCGGATTAGGCACACAAGGTCTGGCACAATGTTTGTGACGTTGTGACA